>VZZY01007070.1:0-86299 GCA_013400335.1 Eurystomus gularis | reverse complement strand
GTTTCTGTCATCTTGTCAATACAAGGTTTATCCATTCTGGCAAGCAAGAGAGTGTTAATAAATAACCAGATACAGAAACATGCCCCCACCAGCCATTAATGGGATTGACCTTTAAATTAATACATGAATTTACTCCAATGTACCATGTATTGTGCTGTATCATTTTTCAAATTACATGCTATCTCTGTTGATTGCCTTCTAGATTTTTTATAATGCTCTGTGTGGAAAAGGAATTATTCTGAAGTAAGGTGTGGATCATGTTTGAAATGTCTTTTATATGCATTATTTTCAAAGCATTAAAGCATTCAGCTTGTGATTTCTGAAAGTCTCTCTTTGGTTGATTTTTTTGTTAACCCATGCACTGTTCATTCTTCCTTTGGTGATCAGAACCTTTTAAAAATGGCTCATACTGGCACTCAGATACCAGGCACTCTATTTCAGCTGTAATTGCTGAAGATTTAGACCATATTTAGGAAATGATACTAATTTATACACGCTTTTCATCTGGAGAAAATGCATAGGTACCACCTGATGCTCTTAGCAACATGGTTATGAGACTCAATGATCAACATTTATTTTTGCCCTGTAAGTTTCCAATCTGACTGACAAACAGGATGCAACAGGTGACCGACACAAATGAAGCACGACAGTATAGGATGTCGACAGCAAGTAAAATGTGATCATCAGGAAAGCAGGAATCACATGGACCACTGCCTGCTAATTCTTCCTAAGCTTTCTAAACTTTCTGCAACATATGTGGACTGTAGAAAACTACAAATCTCTGCTTTTATGGCTTTGAATTTTAGCTGTAAATTGAATAATTTACATTACTGAACAGTGAAATAGCGCAAAGTGGTTTGAACAGGGAGGTAAAGGCAAGCCTTTCACACTTTGCAAATGTAGGGAAGTCAAGATGTGTGAGACACGGAATAACCTCAACAACGGTGTGCTTAAGCTTTACTGAATAAAAACAACAGAATGATTTGCTATCCTTCCCAATAAGTTTTACAATATTGCTGCACTGTCTGAACGTGTTTCGTAGCAAGCTAACAGGGTGTCAGGAATGACAGCATCCATGCCAAGACACCACTCTGCCATGCTCCCCAGTTAAATGCAGGGACAGTACATTTCACAACATCTTTAATCTTTGTCTCAAGTGTAAAAAACCTCTCAGGGGCTTTAAAAAAAATAGTTAAATAAAATCATTGCCTTTTTGCAGGCTTAATCTTGGTGTTGATGCCTGTTGATAGATCAAACAGTCCCTAATTTTTAAATTATTTAACTGGCTCAACAGCCACCCTATCCTTTGCTTTTTACAGTTAAATTAATTCTTAGGAAAGAAAATAAGCTTCTCAGTAAATCATACCCACAGTGGTCTATCCTTCCTTACAGCCAGTTGCAGATGAAATACGATAAATCAGCACTGAACTTTCTTAGAAATGCAAGGAGGTGAAGAGAGAAAATGCAGGAATTGTGAACCAGAAGCAGTGAGGGGCTGATATTTGACATCATGATAACACAGAGTAGATCACCACAGACAGACATGTCTCTGACATTTACAATGAGTGGTTGCCATCACCATGCCTATTCATCTCAGTATCTTTGTAAGTAAAGTGCAACTGTGTGAAAATGTAGGACAGCTCTTGTGCGAAGTTAAAATGTTTAGAGATTCCCTAGGCCCAGGCTGGAAATCCTTCCCTGGGAGAAACTTCCACAGGGTTTGACTCCACAGAAGGACCCCAGCACTGGGCAATACATCTATGTCCTGGGCAACACTGTCATGAACATCACGTAGCACTGGTGTCTGCTTCATAAGAAAGTGGGATAGCCTTTACCTCTCTCCCTTTCCTATACATCTCAATAACTGTGGCTTTTGGTCTTTTCCTAAAAGTCTACTCTGTCATGAGTCTGTCAATAAGCAGCATTATTTGCTGTTAAATGAAGATGTATTTTAACTTGCTGCTTCCAATTAGAATAACAACAAACATTTTCTCTAATGATAACAATGGACAATAGTGTTAAATTGGAAATGCAAAAGCTTTTTCTGTTGGTACAATATGAGTTACAGTATCATTAAATATATAATTAGCCATTTATTGCTTGTGTTATTTTTGAGGCACTTAAATGAAAAGTTGATTTGTCTCTTATTGGACCTCAATAAATGTTCCTTTAATAGTCATAGGGTGTTTTAATGCTTTACAGAATCATTGTCATTAAATTGAATGCAAGACATTGGACTTAAATAAAAGAGAAATGGAAAAACTCAATAAATCAGGATAATAAAAGCTTTTCTTTGTGCTGTTTGAATTGTGCTGAAATGGATCTGTCTCTTAAGCTGCTTTACAAAGGCCAAAGTAGTTTAATTGCTTTAGGGCTTGATTATGCTTGCATGAGTCAGCTGCGAGACGGTGGCAGTAAAAAGACACATTTTGCCAGAGAAACTTGAGGATGGATTTTGCTGCTCCTTCGGTAGCCTTCCCCCTGAAACAATGGCCAGCTAAGAGAAATATACTGCAATGAGTTCTGTATTATGGCAGTATTTCTTTGATATCAGGGGCAAGCAGGGAATGGAGAAGGCACAACTGGGCACAATTCCTTGCCCTTCTCTATTGATTTTCTCCATCTCCTATGGTTTACTCTGGCATCCACTGCCAATGCACACACCAAAAAGTGACTTTCAAACACTTTATGAGATATATCTTAAGAGGTATATGACTTATAAATATGATATGAGGTATATCTTAAAATGTTAGAAACCATCACTTATAAGCAGTGGGAGATAACCCTGCACAGAGGATGCAGCGTGGGGGTTTGGGTACTGCTTAAGGCTGTCTGAGCAGGGAACAGACCAAGAGTAATGGGACAGTTTCTCCTCTGTAAGAATATCAGGAAAAGTGTTAAAAGGAGACAAAAAAATATTGCACAGGATTAGAAAAGCACAGAAAAAAAATAATCAGGATCTGTAAAAATGTGGTAGGACCTAAAGAAGTGTGATCTTTCTGGTCCATAACACAAAGTGGCTTGCGTATCTTGAGCAATGTAACTTTCAACATTAAAAGTCTGGATGCAATTTCTGTGGGCCAACAGAGAGAATGGCTATCATTTTTAAAAATGTAGCTGTGGGAGGGAAGATATTTTCTCCACATATCTACACCTCCTTGGCCACAGAACATCTCTTAATGCCCCAGAACACCAGACAGTATTGCAGGAGTCTTATTCAACACCCAAACTAAGGGTCTGATCCCAAATCAAACCATTTGATAAAACTTTGCTCTGGAAGAATAGTTGAAAGGTTTTGGTTTTGTTCCAGAAGGGAAAAAAAAAAAGCATCAACTTGTGAGACATCCCCCAAGGACCTTCACCAGCCTGGTAGCTCTGCCTGTGTGCTTAATCTAGTTTTAGATTTGCCTGATGCATTCTGAAGGGAGCTTATTTACGTAATTAGCTTGAGCCAGGGAGGTGAGAGGAGCGAGACAATCTGTAATTATCTGAATGCAAGAGTTAAAACTTGATCAGGATTTCTGCACCACTGCAGGTACTTTGCTAGCTGCCTAAGATGTTGTAATGAATCAAAAGCCCTGATCAGATCCTGCTGCTGTGAAATCTCTGTGATTTCTTTCACTAGTTCAGTTAGAATCCTCTAAACTTGAAAGTCCTCTCATTCCTGGTAGTCACTCAGCATTCAAATGAGCTGGAGATGAGGACATATGAAACCCTTGGCTTCCTACTTTTCCCTGTATCATTTGATATTTAATTGGTTAGCAGATATTGTTGCTTGTGGAGGCAAAAGAAGGGTGGAAAAATATAAAAAGGGCCTAGTAGCCATAGCGACAGTAAATTTTTCATTTAGTATGTATGGAGAGATGGGCAACAGGAGCCTTTTAGAATGACTGCCAAATCACTTAACCTGTAAATAGAGAAATAAATACAGAGGCATAAAAATCCCTGAGCAGTGACATGGCCTTTTGCTGGCTGGTTTAGCTTTAGATCAGAACTGTCTATCATGTCTAGTTTGCTTACTTTCTTTGGACCCAGTATGTAAATAGTACCCTTACGGAAGTGCTTCCCCCTATTTCATGACTGGCCAAGCTTCCTAATATTGAGAGCCTCATCCAAAAGAAATAGGACATGTATATTACTGCATAAAGTAAAATATTATAGGTAGGTAACTGTTGATGTCATGCTTTAGAGATTTTCCAGGTCAGGACTCTGACATGGAGACTTGTGATTGATTGAAAAATTACCTCAGGTTCAAATAAATCCAGTTCATACTGGTCCACAAAGTGGTCCTTTGCCTGTGCAGAGCAGACTCTTTTGATAAAGTCTAGTGGTGTTGCACCTTTTGGAGTTCATGGCACTGTGGTGCACAGCTGTAATATGTACACAGCTACAGTTCTTAAAGTATAAAAGTATCAAAGCTGAAAACATTTGGGTCACGAATTCTGCAGACTCAAGAGAGTCAGAAGGGACTCTTGATGGCCATCCTATTCATCCTTCTGCTCCCTGTGCAGGAATTTTCTGTTTAAACTTTATTCACAGTTCCCTGTCTCATCTTATCTTAAAGAAGACCAATGCTGCAAACCTCAGTCCCCAAGCAATCAAGACCAACTCTTCATTGTCCTTGTTAGAATATTTCCTCTTATGCCTAGAAAGATCCACTTGCTGCAATTTAATCTTGTTACTTCTTGTCCTATTCTCAATGGCCATGGAGAGAATTCTTTCTTTAATTTGGAGCTGCTTTTTGTGTGTGTAAAACTATCTGTTCTGCCTTCTATACTTTAGACTGAGGAGCACCAGTTTATTTAGTCTGTTCCCATGAGCTATTGTATCCAGGTAACTGCCCATCATCAGCATTCTGCTATGTGTCCTTTCACACTGGTCAATGTCCTTCATGGTGTGCAGTGCTTAAAAGTGGGCACAATTCTTCAGTCAACAATTTGTCAGTACTGAGCAGGATTGATGTAATTTGCCAAATTTACATCCTACTACGCCATTTTCCATTTTCATGACTACCCAAAATTATTCACTCATGCTGGCATGGACTGTGGTCATCTGCTTTGTATGAAGTTTGATCTGTGAGGTCCTGTGAGCTTATTCACAATAGAGATTCATCCCTTGTACTTTGTAGACAGGTCTCTGGTAACTGAAGTGCAGAACTTCACTGGAGCAGAGCCTCCATTTCATGTTTGTGCAACTAGCTTGAATTTTTTTTGTTCTCTAATCCCATTTTAAATATACTACAAAGAGAGCTGAGGAGCAGGACTGGTACCAGATGGTCATAGCTCTTGAGAGATAAGTTTTGATCTCAGTTATGTACGTGTAAAAACAATTCATTTTTCTAGATTTATCATGGTGCAAGAATAGAATTAAATGAAGATAATTAAAATTAAAACAGCCACACTGTGAACTAATATTTGTGAACTAAATTACCCTATCAGTTTCAGGGAGATTATAGAGGTGACCTAGGAGATAGAATGTAACTATTTGATCCCGGGAAGAGCAGAACAATTTTTCCCCAGCCATCTGTACCAAATTATTTATTTGTATTACATGTTTTTCCTTTCTATTTTATTGTATTTGAGTATATATATATATTTTTTTTTAAATTTGGGTAGCAGCAATAAATCACTTCTTAAAATGACAAGCAACAAAGAACACAATAAAGAAATTAAACAAAAGACATTAGTTAACAAGTTGGCATTAAATTAAACAATAGACATGATAGACATTGGAAGATCCTTCATGTTGAATGTTGAAGACTCATCAACATTCAAAACAAAAAGTTTGCAGAATATCTTATCATCTCTACTTGTCAATGGCAAATGCAATCTGCAAGTTAAAGCAGAATCCTGTGCTTTATGAATTTTCATTTTTAAGTACAGAAAAGACATGATAAAAGGAGTAATGAACTAAGGAAGAGCTGGAAAGAGTTTAGATTAAAAGATAAATAGCCCTTCTGATAAATTATGTCTGACTTCCAGGGAAGAAAAGTTCGTTGCTTCATAAATGATGACACTGCACTGAACAAAACTTTCCTGAAGGCTTTTTACCTAAATAATTACTTGTTACCAAATAGTGTGGGAGTTAGGTGATTGGAAGATTTAATGAGATGTTTTTGTGTGACATGTCTTAACTGTATGTGGTAGTCAGGTTGTACAAATCATTTCAGTAATGCACATTGTAGGCTAATAACAGACTGTGCTATTCCCAGTTAAGGTCACAATTCCTGCTAAACTAGCAGGTAATACCAGGGCTAAAAGTCTGAAGGGATGAAATATTCGAGGGGAATATGGTTGTATGTGGATTTTGTGAATTCTTGACAGATCATTGAATCATGGAGAAAGATTAAGGGTGCTCAAATTTATTAATTCAAAGTCCAGTCTTGCCTCCAGGACTAGGTTAAGTTACCATCCATAGTGAACCTTCACACTCACAACCTGACATGAACACAAAGCTGAAGGACAGCTTAGCACAGTAGCCTGTCTATAGCCTCACTTATGTGGTAAGAACAGATAAAAAAGGCATAGATAAAAGTCTGCTTCACCCAACAAATACTTGGGTCCTGTCCATTCCTAAATACTGATGATGCTTGGATTGGGATTGTTTTGCCCAACTTTAGATGTCTCCATTTAAGCTATTCTTTTTACAGTCAACACAGGGAAACAGAACTTCTGGCAGATTTCTTTAAGAGATGTATTTTAGGATGAGATAAATAGCTTTTTCTTAGGTGCTTAGTTCAGATGAAGGCATTCATGAAGTGGATATCTACATTTAATCATGTACTTTGAGCATGGTATATATAAGCAGGCCACAGTCAGGAATGCAGGTGAAAAGCATGTAGGTCTCAAAGCTTGTTGTGTTAAAGGCTTTCTCTTCTTTTCTGAATGTTGTCATAATGGCTGGAAGCCTCAAACCCCTACTAGAGAAAAGTGCAGACTTTGGAGTCCATAGCTGTTGGAAATGGGCCTGGTCTTTCATCAGGGTTGCTAAGAAAATGTCGTCACTTGTTGTTGAGACTACTAGTCCTCTCTTACATCTGGACTTGCTATTACACAGCAAAATTTAGGTAACTGGTAACTCAGTATAACTTTTCATTGCTGAGTAATCCAGCTAATCCCTAACAGTCCACCTTATTTACCTGCTCACTCACTTTACCAGAGAGACCAACAGAGAGGGTCTGCAACAAACCAGCAGTATTTTGAAGCTGAAAAATGAACACATGCCTGGACAGAGTTGGTCTTTCTTCCATTGTGTTGCACTTAATACTTCTTAGACTCCCTCTCTCTGAGGGGTATGGCACCTAGCATATCCCAACTGTACTTGAGAGCTTCTACCTCCCGTGCACACCATAGAACCATTTTGGTTAGAAGAGCTTTTTAAGATCATCAAGTCCAACCGTTAACCCAGCGCTGTCAGGTTACCACTAAACCATGTCCTTAAGTGCCACATCTACAGGTCTCTGTTCCCAGAACATATATAACCTGTATTGACAAGATGACAGAAACACCATCCCTTGCTTGATTTCAGATAACCACATCCACTTCTTGTAAAACACATGATTAACTCAGAATGGAATACTTCTTCATTAAAGCCAGCTGAAATTAATCCAACACTGGCTTTGCAGGGTGCTCCTGGTTCTGCTCTAACTTCCTTGCTTGCTCAAAGTGAAGGTCAGCTGCTTACTCAGATCCTCTCCTTTGCAGGCTCTTAAATGGATGACAGACAAAATGGCTCAGCAGAACTTGTTGAAAATAAAAGTCATAGAATCATAGAATCACAGAAACATTTAGATTGGAAAAGACTCTTAAGAACAGCTAGTCCAATTGTAATTCTAAAACTGCCAAGTGTACCACTAAACCATGTCCCTAAGTGTCACATCTACACTCTTTCCAATCCCTTCAGGGATGGTGACTCAACCACTTCCCTGAGCAGCCTCTTCCAAAGCTTGATGAGCCTTTGACAAAGAAATTTTTCCTAATATCCATTCTAAACCTCCCATGGCACACCTTGAGAGCATTTCCTCTTGTCCTATGGCTTGTTATTTAGGAGAAGAGACCAACACCCACCTGGCTACAACCTCCTTTCAGGTAATTGTAGAGAGTGATAATGTCTCCCCTGAGCCTCCTTTTCTCTAGACTAAGCCCCAGTTCCCTCAGCCTCTCCTCCTAGGACTTGATCTCTAGACTTTTCACCAGCTTCATTGCCCTTCTTTGGACATGCTCCAGCACCTCAATCTCTTTCTTCTAGTGAGGGATCAAAATTGAACACAGTATTCAAAGTGCAGCCTTACCAGTGCTGAATACAGAGGTACAATTACTTCCCCAGTCCTGCTGGTCACACTACATCTAATATAGGCCAGGATGCCGTTGGCCTTCTTGGCCACCTGGGCACACTGCTGGCTCATATTCAGCCAGCTGTCGCCCAAGACCCCGGGTCCTTTTCCACCAGGAAGCTTTCCAGTCACTCTTCCCCAAGCCTGTAACACTGTGTAGGGTTGTTGTGACCCAAGTGCAGGACTCAGCAGATCAACACTCCCACCTAACTTGGTGTCATCTGAAGACTTACTGAGGATGCACTTGATCCCCTTGTCCAGGTCATTGATAAAGATATCAAAGAGCATAAGTCCCATTACTGAGCCCTGGGGCTGGCTGCTGACAGGATTTCACTCCATTCATCACCACTGTTTGGGCTCGGCCATCTAGCCAGTTTTTCATCCAGCGAGGTGTATGCCCATCCAAGCCATGAGCAGCCAGTTCTTTCATGAGAATGCTGTGGGAAACAGTATCAAAAGTTTTACTGAAGTCTAGGCAGACCACACACACCTTGCTCAATCTGATTGTATGAGCTAGTTATTAGCACTTTGGGTTTGCATGCTCAAACAAGAAATCTGCTGGGTTGGAAAATATTCACTTTGATATTTCTTTAAATCACAGCTTGATTTTTTTATCTCCTTTTTGAGGTTCACTGGTTGCATTTGCTGTCACTTTAGGTGTTAAAAATAGAGCTTCATGTGAACTCTCTTCAAGCCTCTCTGTGCTGATTATGTTACACCCTTGTGCACTCTACTTACAGTAAGCCAGCTGGAGCTGAACTGAGCTGTATCCCAGGAAGAAGTCATTCAGAGTTTTATTGGAATAAAATTGAATAAGAAAAATGAAGAACCAGCCCCAGGTTAATAACAGCAGGACTAACTAGTCATCAGTGGACCTGAATGTAATTCTTTTCCGTGGGAACATTTCCAAAAGAACTATACTCAGTAGACTTGAGCTATCTGACATTTCTTCCTTGAATTATTTTAAACTGAAATAAGAGTAATGTAAATCATTAACACCATGGGTATGTAGAATTTGCTAGTTTGTAAAGGAACTGTGTTTCTGTTATCCAGCTGAGTTTTACAGGTCTTCTCAATGTTCTACTTTTATTGAGTACAATGAGTTTTCAGGGCAAAAACCATCCTATAGACGAGACAAGAATCGAGGCTGTCACTGAAAGGTGGTTGGCTAACATAGGTGGGGACTAACTGCTTGGCAGAAAGGTTCGAGAAATCTTGTAAGACATATCTATGCAGTTATTGTTCCTAAAGGAAATTCTAGGACTTACTAGACTTACTGACTTTAGAAGTAAATTAGAAAGGGAGACTGGATAAAATAGACAGTGAAAGAGGCTGTCTTTGTTTTACAGTAGTCCTGCAGCTCCTCAGTTTCACTATATACTGTCCATACATGGAACTCTACCATGAGCTTCCATCAAAGCATGGTGCTGGCTTTAAACTCATTTGAAAAGCTGCCCATCAAAGAACATAGAGAGTTCATCTAGACCAGTGTCATCTCTCCAGTAGCGGCCATAAGAAGATACTTAAAGGTGAGTAAACACCCGATAAACATGTATGATATGTATCTGATATTCTACTATCCTTTTTATAGTTTGGGTTAGCCTGTGCCATAACTTTCAATGGATATATCTCTTAAGTATACATCCAGTCTCTTCTTCTATGAACTTGGAACTTCATCATCCTTTGGAAAGGAGTTCTCCAGTTCTAGAATGCTTTTTGTGAAAAACAATATTGTTCCCAGCCCTACTACACAATTTTTAGAGGTGTGGAGACCAGAGCTGCACACACTCTTCAGGGACTGGTTGAACTGCAGATTTACAGAGTCAGAGTCACATTTTCTGCTTCACTTATTGTTCTTGTCCTAACAATACTTGCTTTTAGAGAAAATTTAGATATCTCTTGTAGATTCATTCTTGCATTTTTGTCAATATTTGTTGACCTGGTTTACACCTGAAAAAGTTGGGTCTTTTATGTTTTGCCTGGAACTTGAGTTTTTCCATATAAATGATAACTGAAATAATTTCTAGAGGTGAAGATATGGGAAAGAGTTTTTTATATACAATTTTGCAGGTGAAAGGCAAATTGGAAGCAATGATGTCCTCAAACCTGTAAGCTAAGGGATATATCTCTGTGTCAAAATTCTGTTCATTTAGCACTGGTCTCATACTAATTGCACTAGTCCTTACACTCAGTTTCTTGCCATTTTTTGCAAGAATCAAGGAGAGGTGTTGGCCATTTGTGATGTCAAAGAAAATACATTCCCAAATACAAAGATTATTTTGAAAGGAAAAATTGAAAATTCACTAAAGTAGACATATTTCTGCATGGGTAGAAATTTTGTGTGGCATTTCAAACCATTTTGTGGTGAAAAGACATATGTTCCATGACTTCAGCTTGCTTGAGATAGCGAATTCTCTGCAATAGGCAAATAAAGAAAAAAAACAGGGAACTCTTATAAGTCAATGGACTCCAGTGATTATTTGCAAAGCTCTGTGGGGTATTGAGGCAATTTATTTCCATTAGCAGTCATAGATACTGGTCATTCAGCTCCAAAACACTGTTTGGGAAATCTCATCCCTGCTGTAAAGTGTGGCATTGTAAATATTTGCCTGAATATATCAGTAGCTCTTTATATTCAGAGGACCTAGAGAAAGCCTCTGAAGAGTGATTAAAAGGCTGAAGGATTTAAAGCTTCATAACAATATCAAGGACTATCAAAGCAACTCTGAGCGCTCTGTGCGGGAGAGCAGAATTGTTGTGTCACACCATCCCTATCTCTGGGAAGGAGATTGGTCAAATCCCTTTGTAGGGAAGGGGAGCACAGTCTCCATTTGGATTATACCCAGCAGGAGGCAGTTTAGCTCCTTTGTAAAGAGGAGCTTTAAAAGATTCCATCTGAGAATCAGTCAGCTCAGAAAATGTTGTATTACAATTGAGGACAATTAACTTCTAAGGAGAAGCCTGTGGTGCTCATACTTAGTTTATGTTTCTCCATCTGGGGGCTCTTTTCTGTGCTCTCTCTGTCAGTTCCCGTTAGCTTGGATTACGCTAAGCTTAAAGCATCCATGCAAGCAAAAGGTAATTACTTGAAGAGCAGGAAATCCAAGGGAGACTCCCAAGGATGCTCTCATACTTTATCTGGTGCCTACAAAATGTGTTGCCTGTGTCGCCTGTGTCGATTACAGAAACACTGGAGTAACAGTCACGCCGTGTTAAGAACTTTAAATAAGTAGAAAGAGTTTTCAGCAAAGATGAGCAATTTTATAAAGCACATGGTGGACACCAACATGCTTGCTATAAAAAAGTGGAAAGCCAGGCAGAGACCATTGCAAGTCACTCCTGAGCTCTCAGGATCTGTACACCTCCAGTATAGGCCCTGCTTCCATTTTCAAGACCAGTTAATCTGCCTTCCTGAAAAACCCAGTAAAGTGTAGTAAATGGAGATAAAAATGCCATGTATTTCTCTTCACACAATCTCTTTCTGCTTCTCCAGTCCTGGAAGAAGTATTTGGCCCCTGAGAGGATCCTATATAGATGTCTTCACACTCATGAAAAGTGTCTTTGAGAAATACATTTGAATTTCAGTTTAAGAACAAGGTACAAGGCTATTTAGTGGCTCCGTGACCACTATTTTCTTTCTATTATAATCAGGCTATGATGATCAGATGGTCTGCATTCAAGTTCAGTGCCTCTACTCCAATATCATTCTCTCATAATTGTTCATTGAAGAGGCACTATCTGAGTGAAGTCACCTCAGATCTATTCTTCTGAAGACATGGCTGTTCTGTGCCCAAGGCCACTGCTTCTTACCATTGGGGCCAGGATATTGAGGGAACATTTTGCCCATGAACCCTTGATTTGTAAATGAGGTGGGCATGGCAACTCCTATGGTATGGCAAATACTTAATACGAATCACCACAGCAAAGCACAATTAGAGTCACACACAATGTTAGCAGTCACTGAATGTGTCATTTCACTCTCACTAACTACTGAAGATTTTTAATAAGTCAACATCTGCTACAAATATTCAAGCCACAGTTAAGTGAGGATTTGATTACATTGAATGCATCTCTGTAGAAGAGTCTAGGTTATTGTGTTGTTTCTTATGTCCTTCTACTGTACCTTGATGGTGCTGTCCCTTGATATTGTAGGCTCAGGATTCCCTGTGGTCCTCTGCCTTCCAAATTAACTCGTTACAGACTCCCAGGCACTATGCAGAATGATCATTTCCATTCAGTCAGAGACTTTCTTAAGTTTGTTTCCACCTACCAGCTGCAGTCTTCGAAATGCCTCAGCCTAGTTCAGTTTTCATTTAACACAATATAAGTTAGGTTACATACAAATAATGCGGTCTTTGTTTTAAGGTCAGCTTGTACTAATTTCCTTGCCTGGTAAATACCTGGCTGGTCTATTTTGTGACCTGCAACATTGTCTGATACAACATCTCCCACTGATTAAGTAAAAGGTGCATTTGCAGCTTTTGATGTGCTGCTAAAGGCTTTTAGTAATTTCTTTCCTACAGTCTCTCCTGAAAAGCTCTGTAGGCATTGCCCACTCTACCAGGCTCTGGGGTTAGGTGAGGCACTGTGGTAGTTGGAGCTACTGCTATTCCTTCCTCATAATTGAAGGGACAGGTCCTTTGCACTATCTCTTTCATATCCAGAGAGGGACAGATGTTGTCCACAGCCACAGTTCTTCTTTTTTGAGAAACCTGTACCATGCTGTCTTTCTTTGCAGCCATCTTCCACTCTTCAGAACTGCAGGCCCTTTCTTGCTCTGCCCCTGGGATTTCTCCAGGGCTCAGTCATCCACTTCTTGTTGAGCCAGAAATGGCTAATAAAAGAGGATTACTGGTGATTAAATGACATTAAATAAAACTGTATGGAAATACAATTTTTTTAGTATGTAAAAGATTGAATGAGAATGATTTTTAAATATTCTCTGAAGTTCTTATTTTTTTCCCAGTTGAAACCCTCTAAAGGGTTTTGGCAGTCATAAAGACAATACAAAATAAACACAAAATTTGGTTTTATTTCAGTTTTGCTAGTTCTATTCTGAACTTACGATCGATCACATTTTCCAATTATTATAGAGTTTGGCTGAAAAATTAAAACACATTTTGGAGAGAGATTTGAAAATGACCATGTCTGTCTCTTGTGATGGGCTGTTCCATGACAGTGTAATCATTTATAAAATATTTTATTATATAAAGGCTTTAATGGAGCTACTCCTGGGAAAGTAAAAACATGTCCTGTAAGAATTATCTGGAACTGCATCTTCTCCTTACTGTCTCCTCCTGGGAAAATGAAGACAAAGAAGGGACAACAGAGAGAAGGAGGGGATCTGTGGCTGCTATTAATGACCAGTGACTAATTATTACTCTTGGAAATGGTGCAGAACAAATTTACTTAGATGTGTATTCTCTTCTGACTTGTTTGCCTGACAGTTTCCTTTTTCCTGAGATTCATTTTGTACTTTTTTAATTGGAAGGAGCTAATTAACACAAAAGTCACTAAAATGACTTCTTGGTTGCTTCATTAATAGTCTTTGGATTAAGTACCACAGCCTCTAGACCCTGGACAGTCATCTGGGATAGGAACTGAGCTCTGTCGCATATTCTCTTCTCCACTATAAATGTAAGTAACAGGATAAGAATTTTTTTGAGCCAATGCTTTTAAAAAAAATCATTAGGATATTTATTCAATGCTCATAAATTAAATTGTAACTTCTGAACCCAAATTTATCCTTCTAAGTAAGCAGGAAGGGACAGAAGATTTCAGTGGTGAGAGTTCCGTTTCTCCCTTGAACTCTAACCTGATGGGTAATCCCTGCACCTGACCTGACTCAAGGCAGTAACACAGAATTACATTTTGCTTCCCTGGACAATAAAGGAGCGCAGTTGAGCTTGCTCATGAGAAGGGGAAATGGCAAAGCTAGGGCAAAGTGATGCGGTGAAGCCCTAGAAACCTGGGTTTAGAGATCAACTTGCCACTGGAAGGGCTTGGGATGGTGCTTTGCTCATCCCAGACCTCCAAAAGGGACAGCAGCCCCTACCTACTGTCTCCTTAGAGCTGTGGCAGAACCAAACAAGTTGTGGGGTAAGCACTGCATAGTTGTGGCAAGCACTGTTTGCAGAGAGCCGCATCATATACTCATCATGTGATGTGTTGGTTTCTATTAAATAGGTTGATCTGAGTCCAGTTCTCAGTGAAAGGGTCTCTACCTCACCATTGCTGCTCCTTTCATATCTCTCTTGTCAGGATACTATCTTCTGAGCTTAGAGATGGGGAGGGAGGCGTGAGGGAACTAGACCTCTGATTCTTAGAGGAGGGAGCTATTCTCTGGCTGGGTTACAGCATTTCTGTTCCCAGAACCAGAAGAGCTGCAGGAACTAAGTTTGAGAAACAGCACAGCTGTTTCCACAAGCTCAAAAGAGCATTTGATTTAGACCAACCTAGTCTAGTGTAATCACTAAGAATGTCTCCAAATAATGATGAGGTATAAACCCGTATTTTTTGGAACGAGATTATACATAATGTACTCCTCATGCAATGGAATTTTTTTCTAGGAATCCATTCTTGGGATGGAAACTTTGAAGATACAAGGGAAGCAGTCATTTTGCAAACTCACTTTTTCCTTCCTCCAGATTTTTCCCTGGTGCTAATTATGTTGCTAATAAGAAAAGTCACGTGCCAACTGTCTGATCTATTAGGGTGTACATCAGAAAGGTAATAACACTGCAGGTGCAATCTTTCAAGGGATGAACATGGAAAAATGTCCAGAGTTGGAATGGGATGCTGAGGGAAAAGGGTCAGGCGTGATGCTGGTGATGGAAAGACAGTGTGTCAGTTAGCTAAACGCAGCAGGACGTCTTAAGCAGCCTATTGATCTCCTATTCAGAATTCATGCAGGGTGACTCCTTGTCATAAAACATTCAGCAGCCAAAATCAATATGAGATGTGGAGCACTGAATCTTGCTGCTTCAAAGTCATACTTGAAAACAACAAAAAAAATCACTGTTACTCAAATGTCACCTGGGCATCAGCTTGGTTTGGATCCAGCACAGCAATTTTGATAATAAAAGTTTGCTTCCTGTTTTTCCAAAGGGGACTTGAGCTAGAAAGTGACAGGAACTGGATTCAGCTGTCTGACAGGGAATCTATATTCTGCCCCTCTCTGTTTACAAAGGAGGTTCAGGGAGAAAGATAAACCTAGATAACATGAAACATTTGCTGAGGTAGAGCTTGTCTTGTGCTGTGAATTTGCCAACATTTAGCAGTTCCCTGGCTAAGATCACATCCTCCAGCTGCATGGCGAAATGCAAGGAGACTAAGAAACACATTGCAAAGAGCTTAGGTGATATTCTTTAGAGACATACCCTCCTCAATATGGTATATACCAAACTGTTCTTCAGTTGTTTCTTTGTCACTAATGTTCAAATATAACCTCTAACTTAGAAAGGTCTGGTGCTAGGTTTCAAAATCAACCAAGGTCCAAGTCAGTGGATCTTGGCTGTGGATCCTGTTCTGAGAGACAGTCCTGTTCATCCAGAGGGAGGAATATCAAGCAGGCACATGAGCATAGCCTCAGCCTTCTCCACGGGAGCACCTGGAGCAGAGGTTTCACATGGTTATCAGCATGTTACAGGTCTGCCACCCTTTCCTCACCTTTTTGCCCCATGTTGTCTTAGAAATCTAGAAGATGCTTGGAAAAGCTTTCCCTTGGTCATTCAGTCCCTTGCGCTGCCCATAAACAGGAGTGATTAACTTGAACCTTTCCTGGGAAATGCTTGTCTGACAGATGGGACAGGCAGCCTTACACCATTTTCTCCTGCCTTCCAGTGCTTCCCTATCCTTACATTGAAAAAGATTTTCCTAATACCCAGTCTAAACTTCCCTCGTTGCCCTTCAAGTTCAATACTTCCTGTTGTCTCTCAAGTGGCTTCTGGAGAATAGACTGCCCACTGAAGCTACCTTCCATGTACTTGAGTGCTGTTCTGATATACCTCATTACTCTCTTCTAGACTAAAGAATGCTAATTTTTTTCCCATATATTTGTGCTTCAGTAAAGGTCACTGCTATCTGACATAGTCCTATGGCACAAAAGGTTGATTCTGCTTTTGTAAGGCTCTGAGCCAAATGGTTACCATCGTGTCATTCAGTGTGAACGGGAGGACTGCTTTTAAAAGTCAACGCAAAACCTGGGCGTTTGTTCCATTTCTAATAATTTGATGCTGCTATAGATGAATACCTGAGAAATGCACAAATCAGACAGCCAGACAAAGCCGCAACTGGGGATTCAACTGGGAATATGCAGCACTAACTGATGAATTCAGAAAGCATCTGTTGTCACAACACCATCCCTCTGTGGCACATAAAGAAGCACAGAAAAACCTGGAAGCAAAAGCCATAAACATAGGCGTCAATGAAATTTTTGCATCTGACTTCAATAGGTCATGAATGGCTGTACTGTGGGAGATCTGTCTTGGGATGCTACCATGAGGTTCTATGGCTATGTCTACACTGCACAATGCTTGAGATTGCTATAAAGAACACAAATTGAAAAGCCATTAAGGAGCAAAATCAGCTTGTTTATGTAAAGCTCCATATGATTACAGCCTGTTTCTGATATCACAACTAACCTGTTCAGAGCTCTGGTGGCTCATGTTTTACTTACATGTTGATTTTAGTGTTTGTGTTTATTAGGATAAAGGGTGAGTATTATCTGCACAAGCAATGAACCAAACTTTTATGATGCTTTGCTAGTTAGACTGGAAGCTTGGGTAAATATTTTGACAAATCACAGTTTCATTAAATAGCTTTGCAATTCATTAAGCTGTTGATTCCCATTCCTGTTCATAGGAAACAGAGATGGGGCTGGTATTCCGCATTCTTCTCTGCTTTTCCAAGAATGCTGGCTCTATTTCTGACTGTTTCTGAAGGGTGCTTTTGTAGGTGACATTCTAATTTATGCTTCTGAAGGAGGCAGGGGGGAATTAAGTGACATGATGGAAAGTTCATTAAGTGTAATCAACAGCAAGGATAAATGCTGTTAGAGATTTCTGCATATTAATCTGGCTTTGCTCTGAGCTACTGCAGCACCTGTGAGGAAAGCAAAGGTTATGGATTTGGAATTATAAGCTTTGCCTCTCTGAGTTAGTATAATACTGTAGATCCTTCATCAATAAACTGATAAAGTTTAACTGGACTCATCTCTGGGGCACACAGTGGGTAGTGTGGGTATTTCAATTATGCGCTGCAAAGCAGTGTAACATGTATAACCTGCCTGATTTACCACTATGCACGGAACAGTAGGACTTTCTTGCAGGTGCTCAGCCATCCCTGGCAGGCCTAGTGGATATCTGAAATGGCACTACAGACCTATGCTTGGATAACTGAAACTTGTCTTTATGGGATTCAGCTCCAGGTTAAGACCTTTAGATAGAAATACTCAATAGTAAGTGTCTGCATGTGAGACAAGGACTGAGTTGCATTCCTTAAGCCAGAAACCTAGAGCCATGTGGGACGTGGGACCATGTCTGAGATTCTGTATGGGGTAGGCAGTAGTGGCATGAGAACTGTGGCAGAGCTATCCTTGCCTTGACACCATTAATTGTGGTTAGAAAGGAGTCACAACAATAATTAATCACATGTGCGCTGCAACTTTGGCAAGAGATGACTTTTCTGTTTAGCTGAAAAAGTGTGGAAATTGAGGACTTTTGAGCACAGGACACCAGTGTTTGGTTCTGGTGACTGGAGACATCTTAATTTACAGAATCATATTTTTTTTAGTAATGACTTCTACATTTGTCCTGCATCTTTGCTCTCCTATAAATAATTTCCATCTTTTTCCTTTTGCTAGATTTAGTTATTCTGTTTCAGACTATTTATCTTGTCTACCAGCTGTCTTAACCATTCATTAAAATTCTACTTTATAAATCTTAAATTATGAAGAATATGAAGAAAAAAATAATCATACCTTCATGAAAAAAAGAAGTTTGAAAATCATAAATTGTCATTATCTAAAAGTGTCCCTGATCAGATATTAGGAGTCACGGTTCACCCTAAACTTTTAGACATGAAATAAGTTGTTTTTTATATTGTTAGGGCAAGTAGTCATGAAACAAAACTACCGATATTTACATTGGATTCTTCAGTGCTGGACATTGTTTTACTAAGTTGGAATATATTTTTGAAAGAGATTTTCATCTTCATCATATATAAATGTACCTACAAATCTGTGAAGAGCTATATGTCTTGTTAATAGACGAGTCAGACTCAGCTTGGAATGAACATGTAGAGAAGCCAGGTCTGTCACGGGGATGTGAAAAAGGCAAATTGCCCGTACTAAGGAAGATGCAGTTTTCTGCTGATTGTCCCATTGGACTTTCCTCTATCCTTTATTCCTCTTTGCGGGAACGTTTTCTATGCTTACAATGCCACCTGCAAGCTCAAGCAAGGACATAGTAGTGCTTTTTGCTGCTCATCAATCTGTTGTTTGTTCCTACCCCTAAAATTATCATCTCCCTGCACTCCTGGTCATTCCTGTACAAACTGGTCCACTCTGAATGATCCACAGACCTTCTGTAAGTACAGATGGCCCATGCCCCGGGCTCTTACTGATAGGTCCTGACACATGCATCCCTATTGTGGTCTATCCCTCTTTGCAGGGATGTTTTTTTTGTCTTGGGCACTTGCACAAATGAAGAGACACAATTAAACCCTGTTTATGGTGAAGACATCATCATGGTGAAGAGGTCACCTCTATGGTGAAGAGGTCATCATGTGAGAAATAGTGCGAATCCTTGTTTACAGATGAAAGAGCCTGTTCTGCTACCACAGAAGTTATCACAATCATTGACTCCCTGTACTAGGTTTACCAGGCGTCAAACAACACACGCTTTTTGTTCTTCCATCAGTCCCCAAAGGATGAATAGTGATGAGAAAAGACTCTACTACTCTCACAAACTTTTCTGCTCCCTCTTACAGCCTTACAGGAAGTGATGATGTTATTTTGGGGAATTATTGACTCTTTTACAGAATAGAGGGCTCATTAAATCAAAATAACAGCACTGCTTCATTGTTATCATTTCTATTGTTGCAAGCAGCTGCTGGAAGCTGGAAAAAAAAAAGAAGGGAGAAATAATGCCAATAAAGAATAGATTCCTCAACATATCCTGAGCTGGAGATAAAGTGCAACACATCTCTTTTATGGCTTTTAAGCAGTTGGTAGTCTACCACTGAGTTCATAATCATCCTGAAGAGGCAGCAGTGCCACCGAGAAGGACAGAGGAGCTAGGATTTATAGAGAGGATGATAAACTGGAAATGACAGTCTCGCAAAAAAGGGAGATGTTGTATTGGGGTTGTGTTAATAAAAGTATCATGTAGTACAAGCAGAAAGAGGGAATTTATTCCATTGCCATTGCAAACTTACTTTGAGTTAGTTCGGGGGTAAAACATATCTGATTTTTTGTTCTGGTTTTTTAAACAGGATGAAATTGTTAACAAGTGAGAGGGTAATCAAACAAAACAGTAAAAGGGCTGGAAAATGAGTCATGTGGAAAGAAGAGCAGTTGGTGCCCAGAAGAAACAGAGCTGAAGAGTGACCAAATACAAAGCACAGCAGGGAGCGCTTCTATGTTTGCTGGGAATGCTGCAAGAAATTGTGAAAGTAGGAGGATTTCTCAGTAGTGTGGGAATCTATTCTTGGAAAGGAGCAATGTGAGGAGGAAACTGGAGATTGTTAACTGTTACGATTTTCGGACACACAGCAGGGAGTGAATTCAGTAACCCAGGAAATCTGTTGAGTTTTCTGATGTCCTTAAGTAGTAAAAATTTGTGTTTGTAACTATTATTTCTGGCATTTGGAATACTAACAGCTACCTTTTTTGTAATCAAATTATAAAGCAAACAAGGAAACAAACCAGGAGCTTCCGAGAAGGAGGGATTTTTGGGTACCCATCTGTTAAATCTTTGAGAGGTTTCTCCAGCAGAGTCATGGAAACCTGCAAAAAGTCTCAAGATGGATACCCAAAGTTGTATCAAGTGGATTTTGAAATTCTTGGTCAAGGCATTCTGCTTCAAAGAGCAAAGAGTCTACAGATGTAATCTTTTGTTCCTGGCCAGTGTCACAAATGGGTGAATAGGAGCCAGGGATGATAAAAGATATGCATAGCTGACACAAGATAAAATATTGCCTTCATTAGAAATACATTCACCTTTTCAAGGAAGTTCCACAAACATAAGATCTCTGTAGATACAAACTGTGGCACATAGACATATAGAGAGCATAGCAAGTACGTAGCCTTCAGGAAAAATCAGGAGGGTAGTGGCCCATTTTCGTAATCTCTTTTCAGAGCTTGTTCTCCCACCTCGCTGTTTCTTGTAATTTTTTTTCATTGTTCACCTCCTTCTGATTTTATACCTTGGCAGCTCGGTGGCAGTGGTTGACTGAAGGATGCCCTAGGGGAATAAAAGTTTGAAGAGGACATTCAGTGAACAAGGCAGCATAGAGAAGTTGAGGTGAATATGACTGACAGTTATTATTTCCCAGGAACTCTCTTTGAAATTGAACACAAGTGTTACTGCTGGACCTGCATGAAATGTAAAATGTCCAGACTATGAGAAAATTCAGGATTCTCAGCACTTTTATTGTCACCCAAAATTGGGAAAAAAAATTACTTGTGGTTTTTGTTTTTTTTTTTTCACTGACTCTCCAGAAAAGAGCAGTAGATGGATGCAGGTCAGTAGATGGATGCCTTTGAACCAGCTCATTGAGACAGAAGCCTGTTATTAAAGAAACACTGGCTGTATTTTTCCAGACTTGATCTACCCACCCTTTAGCAGCCATGCAATGACCATCTGAGCTTTTCCATCTGCAGAGCTAACTCAGGGACGTTCCCACCTTCAGTTACCTTGCTTGCCCTCCACACTCAACCTTGAGCAAGAACATTAGTGTGGGGTTTCCTTTTGGCTGGGATTGACAACTGCAGAAGCAAGGTGCCAAGTGAACGCATTGCCTGTGGTCCTTGGGGGCTAGCCAGCAGTCAGGATGTTGTGACACCTGTCAAATGGATTTTCACCTTCTTGACGACTGAAAAGCAAAACCTCTCTTATCCATTTTCAGTTGTATTGGGGATTTCTCAGGTTTCAAGGTCATGAAAAGAGTGATGTTTATCCCCTCCAAGGTTTTAGGATAGTTTTGCCTGCTTTTGCACTTTGCAAGGATCTCATGCCCTCTCCTTCCTTATCTCTCAAGAGATTAATTGAGGTTGTTCATGCACCTGTGGCAGCCTGTTGGAAATGTCACAAACCTGACTTGTTGAAATGTAGACCTGGGTAAGATCTCCTGGGTCATCAAGCCCAGCGTGGGCAACAGCTAACACCATATTATTAAACACAGAAGTGGAGCATAGCAAAAAATTATGGTGGAAAGAAAGTAGAAATGTAAGAGGATTCCCAGATTTCCCTTGGAGAGCCTTTACACAACATTGGGAAGCTCAACTTAGTACACAGGTCCTAGTATGGAGGTGCTCGTACATAAGCTCTATCCTACCTTGCAAAAGACATTAAATGGCTGCTCACTGGGATTGGTTACATCAGAGAAGAACAAGGGGAATCTGCTCCTTTAGTTACATGAGTGGAGAAGGCTGTTAAAAACTATCCTCTTTGTAGCAGCCAGCAACAGTTTTGAAGGCTTCCTGGTTTGCAAATACTACTGCATATTATACTATGCCTGCAAATCATTTTCTCCTGTTAGTGACTTAGGAACACAGCTTTATTGCTTATCTTGTAGTAAGGATGCTTGTTCTCCTGGTCCCTGTAAATACTCAGAACGAAAGAGATAGTCCTCACCCCACAGACATCTCTGTTTTCTACTATTTGCAAAATATTGCTTATCCAGCAAGTGAAATTATATAATTAATAATGCAGTTTAGAAATTCCTAGGTGACTTTCCTGCACACTCCACTTGCATGATTTTATTTTGACCTTAGGAGTTTAACAACCATCAAGAACTGCTTCGCAATACGAAGCCTCTTGTATTGGCAACACTCAGCCAGGTGCTAAGCTGCTAATGATGGTGTTTTAAAAGTGGATTCAGGCTTCTCCTTGCGATCAGTTCCTGTAACTGCTCTGATTTAATGCCTTTGGAGTGGATGAGGAAGAGAGTCTTGTTGGCTGCGTTCCACCAGAAATACCAGTCAAAGAGTGATGATCCTTGAAGGATTTGGGAGGTACAAGCATGGAGCAGGTTCTCATCAGCTGCAGAGCGCACTGCCATTTACAAGAAGCAAGGTGTATTAGTGCATAGGTAAAATTGTGTAGTGCAACCTCCAAAGCCACTAATGGAATAAGATCTTTCACTCACATCATAGTTTAAGGTTTTAATAGAGTGGTTACCCCAAAACTGTCTTTCTCAACAGCTGTAGAGGCCGTGACTGTGAAACCCCCTTGGCTCCTGCAACAGACAGTTGAGGCCTTCCTGTGCTGTGCCTGGCCCTACTGTGTACCTTCCTCTACTCCCATCCTACATTGGTACTGAGCATGTCTGCCAGACCTACCTCAGGCACTGCAGGATTGATAACCAGAGGAAGAGAGGTATGGGGGGAAAAGGAAGCTTCCATCTCCCTCGGGAAGTGGCAGAGGCAGATGGAGAAGAGAGCTTGGTAAGACTGTATCCCCTTTTGGTATGTTAAAGACCCTCAAGGAAGATGAAGCCCAGGACATCCACCATTGCATAGCTGATGTTAGGTGTCTCAGGCGATCTCCTGCCTTCATTCTTGCTAAAGGCTCTGGTCTTCTAGTGCTTAATAATCTGCCACTGCCTACTCTGCCTCTATGTAAAACAGCTCCTGGTGTGCAAATTAGGTATAAATCAGCCATCCCAATCCAGTGACTTGCTAACCTGATAGGCACAAATGGTGCCAGGAGCACAGAGGATCAAGATCCTAGTCTTAAGTGTAATGCCTGAAAAAAAGAGCAATAAATACAAGAGGCAGAAGCAGCATGACCAAAACTGGAGAAGTATAAATAACACTATGAAATGAAGTGCAGTGATTCACCTGCTATGCCGGATGTTGCTGCCCTGCAGACAATCTGACAGCACAGCAGAAAAGAAATGCAACACACCAGAAATAAATACTCACCCTCAACTGGCACAATGTTATTCATTTTGGGTTAATATATTTTTTCTTGAAATTCAGCAGAAACCCATGGCATACAAATCATCCCAGCATCAATACAAGGTAAATATGTGTGATTAAGGAAGGAGAGAGGAACATCAGCACAATTGCAACCCATAAAAGTTAACTATTATTGGGTTTTCTCTGCACGAGTGCATGGATCCTCTTTGACAACCCACATAGCGCTGGTTTGTCTTTCATTCACCCTTAGGTCTTCTCTCTACATTATGACACCAATCACTTTAAAAAAATTTACAATATTGTCATCAGCATGACCAGCAGCAAGGTACAGCAAAGACAAGGAAGCTATAAAAAGTTGCAGACAAACTTAGAAAGGGGTGCAGATGAGTTATAGTAAGGTCGGGAGTAGAGAGTCAAGGTACCTTGAGAGACAGCCACTAAGAGTGGCGGTTCCTGGATCTGACTCTCAGGGTTGAAAACAAGTAAGGCAGAGTAAGCCAGGTAATATTT
The DNA here is from genome assembly GCA_013400335.1 of Eurystomus gularis. Classification (NCBI taxonomy): domain Eukaryota; kingdom Metazoa; phylum Chordata; class Aves; order Coraciiformes; family Coraciidae; genus Eurystomus; species Eurystomus gularis. Next base: position 62,312 of record VZZY01007070.1, on the reverse strand, counting down.
GAGATTAATGTCTCCTGCCTTTTGTAGCAAGTACCACTGGGTGGGAGGGGTTCTCAGCATACCTGAAAAGCTGTCTGCCACTTCCCAGGATCAGGCTCTTAATTAGAAATGGAGGAAAGCAGCATTGCAAACACAGTGGTGACCACCTGCTGCCAAACTGAGTCCTTTCTGAAAAGGCCATGAGTCTCCCCGATCTGTGGGCTGCCCGGAGAGGCACCAGTTAAAAAAGAAAGTCACACCAATGGTAGAAGGTTAGTCCACTCACTGCTTAGAGTGAGGAAGTCCAAACCCTTGGGCAGTACCCTTGTCTCTGGAAAGAAGTGTGGTCAGAACCAAGCAGCCTAGCGTTCACAGCCAAGTAGGAGAGGTCTTAGGTTTTGTTTGTTATTCAGCAAAAACTAATGGAGGTATAAATCTTGCCATTTCAGAGAAGGGATGTGAGAACTAGGAGTGAAAGCTCAGAGCAGTAAGGTGCTTTTATAAGCCTATTGCTAACTTGTGCTAAGAATCTAAGTTAATCTCTGTATTATCCAGTAACTTGCGTATCTACATGATAAATATGGAAAGTGCTATTTACCCATCTGGAGGATTGTGAAGGCTGATTAATACCTTGTAAAAATGCTGCAAGATTATTTGGAGAAAGTAACTGTCACCTTCCCCAGTCTGCAGCAGCGGATTTTTTCTGCTGCTAGCTACAACAGGAAGAGATTTGTCTCCTTTCACCTCCCTGTTCCTTTTCCCTTGTACCTGGTCTCAGTAAATGCTTTCTTGCTCTTGGGTTTCTCTGATGGAAAAGGCACTTGCCAGACCTGGAGGCCAACAAGCACTTATCTTCCATTTTCTGAATTACCCTCTAGTCACTGCCTCTCACAAGGGCACAGCAGCAGAAAAACTAGTTCATTTGGTCTTCCAGGTCCCCATGACAGGAAGCTACATTTAACTTATAATTTGCACAATGATTTTTTTGCACTCTATATTCCTAGCAATAGTTATATCCTTACTAATCTTTCAGTATCTAGTATTATCTATAAAAAAATCTGTAAAAAATTTTTGATCCGGCAGCAACATGAGGATACTACAATAATATCAGGGGAAATTTACCTCAAAGCCTTCTCTTCTGCAGCTGTTTCTTTGACCCTTCAGATCCTCTGCTATTTTTCCGAAAGAGAGCTTCTGCCCTTGCTTTTGTGTAGCTTCTCTGAGATGTGGCTATCTAAAGATTTATTTTCAGGGAGAAATGTTCTTAGAAGGGTGCAGGTTGTCTAATGTGTGAATCCATGAATGCAAATGGGGTGCAGGTATCCTTGTACAGCAGCGGCATCTCCGGGTTTCAGCTAAGAACCGGCGCTGCATTCATCCCAGAGCTGCAGAAGCACGCTGCTAACCTGCAAGCTCTGCCCCAAGGATTTTACTGCCCTGCCACATGGTAAGAGAAACGGTACAGGGAAGACAACACAACATTGATAAAAAGCTGAGGTCCCAGCATATTGAGCAGACAAGAGGTTTTGTCCAATATTTCATGGGCACCAAAGGTAAATTGAAAGGAGAGAGGTAGGAAGAGGCAGTCCAACAGTGCTATTGAGAATTATAAGCGATGTGGTGCAGCAGGTGAGACTATGATGAAGCCGGGGAGAAAACTGAACTGATAGGTTGAGCTTCTGCAGAGCATGCATGTCCTGAAGCCTCTTCAGTAAATAAAAACACACAAGAAGATGAAGCCGTATTTGAAATCTCACTTAAGTATTAATTTTGCAACAGTGAGATGAGTACCTCTGACCCAATGGAGGCTTGTTGCAGGGGGCAGCTTTGCTTCTGGGGCTTGGGACATTGTGGAGTCGGGTGTGTGAAGAGGGCTTTGCTGCCCCAGGGCCAGGGCAGGGAACAGAACTTGTGCGACTTCATCTAGAGAGATACCTCAGATGAAAAGATTTTGTGAGAGATCTCCTGAAGTTTAATCCAGGCAGATGTTTTCTGTGCAGCAGAAAGATCCCTGCAGTGCTTTGTCAGTGCTCAGCTAATGAGGGAGAGAGTGTGTTTTATCTTTGTTACCACGGAAAGTTAACCACAATCCAACCAGTGTTTTATAGATAATGAGTCCTGTCACACTTAAAATTTGTGCCTCACATGAAAGTCATCAGCATACCTACTGCTGATCAGAAATCCAGGTATCTATCCCCATGTTTTATTCACAGTCTAATGATCTGCCAGGGCAAAGGCTGGATTTAAAGCTGATTGCTATCAACATTTACATCTGGGAATGCAGCTGAATGCCAAGGAGCATTTGGGAAATCAGCTGTCAGATGCTTGCAGCAGAGGATACCTCTATGGGGTGAGGTGGGAAGGAACTTCAGGGGCTCAGAGGTCACTGGGAAAGAGTTAGGGGAATGGGAGCAGAAAATAAAAATTCTCTCTCGTGGAAGCTATGATGGTGGGACTAGTAGCAAGCAACAAAGCCTGTCATGGCTCCCACTCGCCCACAGCAGGATGGGGTAAGTGTTGCACGAATGCAGTTCCCTTAGAGACCTTTTCTTCAAGAGATGGAGTGAAGTAGCCATGGCCTTGCAAGAGTTGTGTGGCTGTTTACAGATGGCCAGATGGATGTTAGGACTTGAAATCCATCCAAGGGGAGATATTCCCACACACTGGGCACGCTGGCTCCATTCTCCCAGCATGGGCTTCCCTGGGCTCAGCTGTGGTGAGAGGGGTGCAGAAAGGGAGAAGAACACCCCTGCTGCTCTCCTTGGGGTGAGCCAATGGAAATGTACTCACGATAAGGTGCTGTTGGCGCTGCTGGCAAGGCAAGGCAGAAAGCAGACGTGAGTCTTGTGTGTACATATAATTAGTTTCTATTCTGCATTCCTCTGCAGAGTCCTCTCTTTGGAGAACAACCCTTCTTAGAAGCATGCACTCTGCTAGAAAATCTGATGTTTGAAATCCCAAGTATTAGCTCACGTTTACTTATGCCCTTATCAGCACCTATCAAAGTCAGTGAGAGCTTTGTCATTTCAATAGCAGCAGAAACGAGTTTTGCTTTATTTGATATTATTTCTTTTGCTACGTGAAACAGAGGATGAGTTATGCATTTACCAGCAGAGTTGTGCTAACAATTACTTAGTTTTTGTACCTGGAGAAAAAAGACAAAGCAAAGCAGGACATGAGCTGTGTCACTTTGCCTTACGCTTTTGCTGGACTTACATGGTGACTGGAATATTTTTTTGGCAGTTGATGTGAAAAGTTGTAGAATATTTTTCACCTGCATAAGCAATATATTTAACAAAGGAAAATGCATGGGTATTTCCAAAATACAGTAAACTTTTAAAAAATAAGAAAGAAAAATAAAAAATAACATCTTGCAACAAGAAAATGCACCAAAAAAGAGTGGATTTTCCTTATTTTTCTCTTTCTTTGATTGTTTAGTTCTACATTCGTTTAATTATACGCTCATTTTTAAAAGTCCCCTTTAAATTTTAAAGTAACAAAATGTAATTATAAAAATGTTTATCCTCACTCGGCTTCTGTGATATATGCTGACTATGTTCTTAACAAACTTCTCTAAACCTCCATGCAGTTTGCAGTGAAGAGACTGAAGTATTCTCCAAATGAGACGTATAACTTGAAAGGCAAAGAGTCAAAATTTCTTCACTAGGATTTACTGAAAAACATCCCATCTAAACTATTTTTGGCAGAAAATTGGATTGCAATCACTTTTCATGTTACATATATGCTAGGTTTCTGCACTAATCTGAGGATGTTATTGCAAAAAAACCCAACCCAAATGTAAGCAAAACTCAGAAATTTTTTTATTTTCATTTTTTTAAAAAAAATAAAACATTAAAATGCCTCAGAGAGAATGGCAATGATTTCTTTAATGACATTTTCCATGAAAAAATCAAATCTCTCTCTGATTCACCATACCCACGATGTTTCACACAGCACATAATTTCCCTATAACAGAAAATACCATCTCTCTTTCAGCAAAGAAAATGCATTCACAGAGAATCACATTCAATTAAAGGCCTGCAAGCTGTCTGATTTAAAACTGAGGTAGCTACTGCATTCTAAAAAATTAAGGCCCTTTTTTTTAGGAGAAATAATGTTCTTTTGTTTCCTCCAAAGTGCTTCAAATCATACATGCCCAACCCTATTTTGTTTGAAGGTGACAAGAAGAAAAACCCGCTTAAAGAAATGAGGGCTGGCTCACTGTGGGGATCATTAACCCTTTGCAGAGTGTGGGATTACAGTACTGTAGCTCCACAGAGACTTCAAGAATATTTTTTTTTTCCATTTTTTATTGGTAAGCATGTATAGTATTTTTAATGGATATTTTCCACAGGAAAATATAGGCTTCCCTTTTTCTTGAGGGAAACAAAAGAAGTGTCAGAAAATCAGGATGAAATGCTGTTTCAGATTGCCTTGAGGTCAGTTTGTGCTTGCCTGAGCTGCCACAATGCCCAACATGAATTTTTTGTCAAGCCCCTCAAGTTTCTGCTTCTTGTTGCTGAAGGAGTGTGGCTGATGGCTGCAGGGGCACTGGCCAAGCAGGCTGCAGTTCTCTGGTGGCACAAACAGACATAACTTAAAGTTGAGCTGAGACAAAATGTTGCAAATGACATTTCTTTTGGAGACGTTTGCGCAGAAAAAAATTCACTGCTTCAACTTCTTGCTTTAAGACTGAAAGCGCTGATGGAGTTTGCATTTTTCTTTTTTCATCGCCTTTCATGGGGCAAAGGAGCTGGTAGAGGCGTTGAAAAAGGGGGAAATTTAGGTTTACAAAGTGTAATCGCCTGAACCTTAGTTCAGCTAATTGTGTGGGCTAGATCTCAGTCCTGAAGCGCATTTTGAAGCTGATCAACTCTTGATTTTATAAATATAACATTCAAAATATGATGAGGGGTATGAGGAAATTGTTTAGGTTCTTTGGGAATGAACAGTCCATACCACCCTGAAGAAAGGCACAAATTATTTATCAAAGTGCTCAGTACTTTGCAGTATCATCTGCCCTGGAAGGTATTTCATTGGGCAGTGTGTGATCACTTAGACTTGCAAGTTGGAAGAAAATATGTTTAAATTCAAAGCACCAAGGGAAACCAGAGGAGTCAGAAATCTCCAATGTGGAGTGCTTTAGCCTAATTGACTGATACCTTACTTTTGGGCTGTTTTTGTTATTTGTTTGTAATTGTAGCTTTCGTTGCTTTGTTGAGGAAGTAATTAAAAGAAATCAACATTTATTTTGTAAGCAGAAGCAATATCGTTTCAAACAAGCAGGAAGGGGCATTTTTGACTGAGCTTCCCAGAAAGTATTACCTGATTTGCTCAACAAAGAAAGGCAGAGGAATTTCTAAAACATTTTTGGCATTTTCTTAGCCTGCAAAAGGATAATTATGTGGAAACAGGTCTCTCTTCTGGGCCATGTCTGCGATGCTCCTCCCTGGTGCGTGTGCTGAGGGTAGAACTGAGAGAGGCAGGGCAGCTAGGCTGGGGTTGGAAAATGGGCTGAACTTCTCTGAAGTGTCTGAAGTTGTCTTTTATTGTCTATTTTGGTAATCCTGGCTGAATGTTGGTCTGGAAGAGCACACAGATGAGTGACCAGCCTCCTTGTCCTGTAGGCTGTGTGACATATTTAAACTCTCACAATGATGAAAAAGTCTAGCTGATGGTTTGATTTTAAGAAATATTTGAGAACTACACATCACATAAAATTGAAAAAGCAAGACTATAAAACTATGATGCTTTTTTTCCAGCAGATGCTTGTCTTGTAATACATGCTAGGAGACATGCTATTTTATAGGAAAAAAGAGGAAGAGTGTGGTGGAATTCATCCCCATACCCAGTGATGAAATTTGATTAAAGAGCCAAAATGAGACTGACAAATGTGACAGGAGCTGAAGAAAATCTGGAGCACAAAATCATTTGCAACCCACTGGGATCCAAGGAGGGCAGAAGGCCAGAGGGAGTATTAAAGCAGCATGATGTCAATTAGAAATTCGTTTTATTGTGGGATAAGCATCCTCCCAAAACCAGCATTAATGAGCACCTCTGAAATACTTCAGTATTTTAGAATAGAGGGTGATAATATTCAAATATGATGCTTTAGTTTCAGTCTGGATCCTGGGTAGAGGCAAATGATAATAATAATAATAATAATAATGCTGATTGAAGTAATAACAGTAATCACAATAAATATGACCATATAACATTTCTGTTATTTTTGTTTATGCTTCTTAGAAAGTTTTGAGACTAAGCAAAAAGGGAAGATTTTCAGGCTTTGATTAATAGGACTATTATATCCCAGCAATTCCATCAAACTGTTTCACATATCTGACGCCTTGAAAAGATCTTGAGTTTGCTGCAGAACACCCTGAACTTTAGGCCTCTGCTGTCCTCTGCACTGCAAATTTGCGTTGTACTCAACAGATAAATGTCATTATTAGTCTGAGCATTTAAGCAAAGTGATGCAGTCAGTTTTGCTCCGTGCCAAGTTTCAGTTAGCATCTCACGGTTTCAGTAAATAGCTTCTTAATACGATGTTAAATCCCTGCTTTTCTGTAAATCTTCCCTCTCTGGAACGTGGCTGGCTTGGTAGCCCTGAATGAGTGCAGAAGAAAAAACAGAGAGTGAACAACCTGTTAATCACTGCACTACATTTGAACCTTTTGCTAGCAGGCTGTGTTAGCCTTGGGTAAAAAGGCTTCTTCCAGCTCAGGAGCACTAGGAAGTTCAGTAGGTCTTTTCAAGCTGCAAACTCTGCTCCATCCTGCTGCTGGTGGGGCCAGCCCATGTGATGGGGATTGCCCCTCAGACACTGCCCACGGAGATCTGGGCTTTGCTCTCACATGCTCTCTCACTATCATCCAAGGCAGGTTGGTTAAACTGTGTTCTCTCTCTTGCGATGCTGTCTTGGCTTCTTACTCCTCCAACTGTCCACGTTGCCACTGGATAGCTCCCATATGGGCTTTGCTCCATGTTGTGCCCCCCCATCAGGGGACCCAAGTGTGAACTAAAGCTGGGGTGACCTCATGTCATGCCCCTTGTCTTCAGTGCAGGCAAAACCACATTGCCCCAAAGAGCTGAGAGGATCCCCTGGAGTGCGGACAACCAAGGTAAGCCCCTTGGTCTGGAAGGTGTCATGTGTTTCTGTGCTCCCACCAAGGACTGTGGCAGGTGAGCCTGCATCTCTGTGACTTTTTCCTTTGGAAGCATGATGGAGAGGAAGGTTTCCCTTAGCTGTCGTGTCAGACAAGAGCATGTGCTCTGGGGTCACATTACCACCAGATATAGTTCATTAACATCAGCTTCACCTCCTGACTCTCCTCACTTAAAACCTGTTACTTGCACCATGCAGCAGATAGACCTTTTGCTCTCCTATCACTCAAGTACTGTATTCCCTTCAGAAAAAAACCTGATGCTGAACATCTCAGAAACATTCAAGAAAATTCCTGCCCAATTTCACTCTCACTGAGGCTGTTTTTAACAAGTGGTGATCACTCATTACACTATTTCCTTGAAATAATTAGAGATGAAGTGCTAATGAAACATATAAGGAACCTAGAATGTGGTTGCAGGATCAATTTAATGTTAAGGAAAGTTATAGTAGTGACCTAGTAAATACCTCCAATGGAAAAGTCCAAGCATGCATACAAAACACAGGTCACGAGGTTAAACACGTAACATTAAATAACACCATCTTTTCCAATCTTCATAAGCATGGCTTGCAGATCTTTTGGTAATTTATCATCCTTCTTGGTCTAACATCATGTTTTGCCCCTGAATGCTTTGTGGAATAAGACAAATTGCTTATTAATATGCTTTCATAGGAAGAAGACGAGAGCAAACCAGGCCTAAGCTATCATTTTGTTCTGCTGGTTTTACGCTGCTGTGATTTCAGTACATGCTAAAGTTCAAAAATTGCAATGGTAGCAAACCAAGCTCTCCAGATGAGGAGGGTTAATTTGTTTATGAATCTATATTGATGGAACTCTGCCAGCAATGATCTGGCACAGATTTATGCATTTATCTAACCTTATCTTATTCACTGAGCAAAGCCTATCTCTGCATATCTTTGCACGATTCAGGCCATTTACTCAGGATCAGTGACATGTCGGAACTCTGTCTTCACCCCAAGAAATGCACAGGAAAAATGCAGAGATATGTAGCCTTTTGTGCCATGTTGCACAATTTCATGACTTGAAATGAACTGGGAAGGAGAGAGGAGCTGTTTCAGTTTTCATTTGGATGCATAAGGAAGAGTGTAACCAGCAGGTCGAGGGAGGTTCTCCTCCCTCTCTACTCTGCCCTGGTGAGGCCACATCTGGAGTACTGTGCCTAGTTCTGGGCTCCAGTTAAAGAATCATAGACTCATAGAATGTATTTTGTTGGAAGGGACCTCTAAAGGCCATCTAATCCAACCCTCAAAGAGAGAGCAGAAACTACTGGAGAGAGTCCAATGGAGGGCTACAAAGATGATGAGGGGACTGGAGCCTCTGTCTTATGTGGAAAGGCTGAGAGGCCTGGGTCTGTTTATCCTGGAGAAGACTGAGAGGAGTTCTTATGAATTTTTATACATATCTAAAGGGGGGGAGTCAAGAGGATGTGGCAACTCTCTTTTCAGTGGTGCCCAGTGATAGGACAAGGGACAATGGGCACAAACTAGAACACGAGGAGAAACTTCTTTACTGTGGGGGTGACAGAACCCTGGAACAGGCTACCCAGAGAGGTTGTGAAGTCTCCTTCTCTGGAGACTTTCAAAACCCTCCTGGACATGTTTCTGTGCAACCTACTCAGGTGAACCTGCTTTAGCAGGGTGGTTGCACTAGATGATCTCCAGAGGTCCCTTTCAACACCTACCATTATGTGATTTTATTGCCCAAATACTTTTAGAAAAACCCAAATCTTCAAACTTCTTCAATAGGGGTTAGGTTTTATAAAGGATGAAACAGAAGTACATGCTGCAAAAATGCATACCAAAAATTAGTTCCCTGGCTATACTGATAGCTGATCATGGCTGTTCAAACATTTCATCTCTGTGATCCCTGTGCTGGAAACAGATACTGAAACCTAAGCAAGAACTTTCTTTAGCCTCCTTATTGTTAATACCTGCCTGTTTAGGTATTTGCAGCATGTATACATTTTTCAGGAAACTAACCAGGATGCTTTAACATATATAATAGATAACATATACATTGAGCACTGCAAGAGGTCTAAAAGAAATTATGCTTCTTGTAACTTTTTGCTGAAGTAAACATCAGACTTCTGCCAAAAAAGCATAATACATTCTGTCTTTATTTTGTGGGGAGGGATTGTAAATGTCCCTCAGCAAATGAATTCACAGTCTTGCCACTGGTTCCCAGTATGTACATAAAGAGAACTTACAATTCCATTAAATCTCATCAGAACTTTGCTGTTCATGAAGGCTGAATTATGAGTTTCCTTATAGTGACTGTAAAGCAGAAAACTGAAGGGTTATTCTCTCATCTGCTTAGTAGAGATGGTCTGGGACCAAAATACCCAGCCAGAAATACGTGAAAAATACCTGGGTGTGTTGTAAGGAATCAGCTAGTGCTGTATGGAAGAAAAAAAATGCTTGGGCCTTTAATGGAAGATGTCTGTAGGAGGTTGCTCTCTGGCTTAGATTCCCTAACAGCTTCCATGACAACAGATTGCTTTCAGGTATATATATTTTTGGCCCCAAATTAGGAGTGCTCATTTTTTTTTTTTCCATATAAACTGCCTGCTTCAGTCTGAATTTAACTTGCATTAACTTAACTTAAATTTCTACAGAAAGAATGAAACTCTTTCCAAGAAAGCTGTCCTGGCTACAGGAGGCATCTGCCACTGACAGACTGCCCTTGCAGGCATTACACAGGATGGTTGCACCAGAAAGCTGTAGGTGGATCAGCTGTGTGCCCCATCTGGTTTTGACATAGCCCACTGGGGTTGGGGCCATAGCACAGTGCTTAGTGCCTTGAGAAGTTGGGCATCGTCTCCAGTGGTCCCTTGGCAAAGGCAGTTGGCAGCAGACTGTGAGGGCTGGCAAAAGAGGCACAGTCCTACAGCTGGCTTTGCCCAGCGCTGGTAGCTATTGTTGCTGTCCAAGGAGAGCCCAAGAAACCCAGGACACAGCTGGTGGTGATGGAGGCCTCCCAAAAGGGCAGCCGTCCACATCCTAACCCATCTGGGGTGTCTCATTTTTCCAGTGCATCCATCCAGGCTACTGCAAACTTTTGCCTCTGGGGTTGAATTTTACTCTTTCTTTGGAATAATCCTTCCTTCCCCATGGGGAAATTCTCTGCATATTTCCATTCTGAGCAGAGCCAGACCCTTCCCATGTGTCTGGGCCTGAAGGAAAAGACCAAAATGTGCAACTGAGGTGACAGAGTTAGACCTTTGACAGAGGTGTCTCAAATCATCAGAAGCCTAAAGAAAGAGAACAGGAAATTCACCAAGACACAGGAGCATCCAGCAGAACAGTCAAGCAACAGGGGTAAAACAAAGCTCCAGAAAAGCATAGCTCAGCTGTGGAATGATAATTGCATCTCCTACAAGTATTACCAATTAGTAATGGGTCAAAACCCTCAAACAGTTGGACACATTCATCCATCCAAGGCTGTTTACACAGAAACAGGCATCAACCCTTTGGCTTAGGAAATTTCTACCAAGCAGAGTGAAATATCTGGGGCTGTATTGCAGGGAAGGTATTGTTTTAGCCAGTGCTTTCATACCATACACCTGTGAGCTGACTTCTCCCCAACAAGGTATGTATGTGGGATGAGCAGCTCCTCTCTGCTCATGTGCACAGTTCACAGGGTACACAAGCACAGGTTAACAAGCATACACGGGTGATCACTTGCATGTCTTCTTAATCTAGGCTTGTCCTCGCGTCACGTAGGACCTGGGCAATTTTCTTCTAGAACCAATGGTGACTCATGCTGTGGAATGCTTAAGAAGAAAGAATAAAAAACCCCTGAGATTAAAACCTTCCCTATTGGTGGTTTACTTCTTTTATTCAGAATTGCAAAAGACAGCAAGGGAATCAGACAGCATAACTACTCTGCATCCTTGGCAGGAATCATGCAGAGGCAAGCTGCACAACGTAACACAAATCTGCTTTCCCACACCTGGACTTACTTTTCTTGGAATGAACAAGTACTAAATTTGACTGGCAAAGACAACTTTAAATCAGAGCCAGGAGCAAAAGATGTGGGCAGATATCTGTCAGCCAGGGGAAAAAAAAACAAACAAAAAATAAAACCAGCAACAACAAAAGGGCCAAGAACCTACCCTTGGTACTCAAAATGCAATCATAAATTTGCAGTAAAACATCTTGGGCTGAGTTGGTGAAAGCCAAAAGTTGTAGCCTGTGTGCTGAGTATTTATGCGTCTGGAAGGCACGAATCTTTTCTTCCTACAGAGCATCCTCTTGCTGCAATTTTTCCCCGTGTCCTGCAGAGTGCAGAGTGGTGTTTTGAAATTGAGGATCTATTAGTCTGTAAAGAGGATAAAGTCTAAGCCTGCTTGAAATTCTCTTTGGTAACAGTAAGGAGGGCAGGCTGCTCTGAGTTATGAAGGTGGCCTTTTAAAAATGGAAATAAACAGACAGAGAGAGTAGATGACTTTAATGAAGAACTACTCGTCTTTTTTGGTCTCGGGTCCCATTAGTAAATGGAGACTGGAAAAACAGCGCAGCTCTGTCAGGAGCAACTGGTCACCTCTCTGCACCTGAGCTTTCCTCAAACACATGTGCCTGTCAATGCAGAGAAAGCCTGAAATGTGAAGGGGCATTTGCAATGCTCAGACAAGTGACAGCCTCATTTAAGACCATGAAAACCTTCAAAAGATTCAACTTGTGCTGAAGGGGGTTCTCTGGGAGACCAAATACAGATGCCTGACAGCACCTACCTTTGGTTTTGCTTTTGGCTGTGGGTTCCAGGGTTCTCCAGACATTCCAAAACCCCCAGTTTGGAGGCACTGGATGTTTCATGTGAAGTAGTAAATACCATCTGCTTTTCTGGTGATTGGAACAGCACTGGTGACTTGTCTCTTGCACTGGCCAGAGGCACCTAACTCCCCTGATATGAACTGTAACAGTTTAAGGGACAGATAAGACACAGTAGGTGAGCAGCCCTCGGATGCGTGGTAGGGTAGTAGCAGAAGCACCAAGCATTGGGCTGTGCTGCTCTTTGTGGTTTCTTGCATTGCAGTAGTGCTAAAGGAGCCGTGCAGGGTGCAGACGTAACTGCATGAGCCTGTAAACAAGAAGAACTGCCTAAAATCTGTCTGTGATTCATACTACTAGGCTGTGCCATGCTGCAACAGTCTAGAGCCCTTTTTGTCATTTCAGAACAAGCTGACTTATTCTTCAGTCTATACCAAACCAGTACCATCCTGCTCCCAGACAGTGCTGGTCACAGCTCACCCCACCCTCACAATGTCCTTTGCTATTTTAAACATATGAGCAAAGGAAAAGTGGAAGGAGGGATGTGGGATAAGATTTTTTTAGGCATGTAAGCAGTTCATGAGGTGTTGCACTGGAGGTAGAATGGTGCCAGACTGCAGCAGGATCCTGTATGCCAATGCCAGCCTGGGCAGGCAGCTCTCATGCTCCCCCACTACCACCTCCAAATGCTTCAGCATAGAGTACATTGGAAAATAAAGCCCATAAATAACGAAGGCGGATAGGGGAAAGGGCAGCCTAGACCCTACTGAGCAGCAACTTTCTCTCAGATCTGAAATGCCTGGCAATGGAGACTAAGTTAATTCACACTCATCAGCCAGCTGCAGGAGACCTAGGGACCTCTTGCTTCCTCACGGCCATGTGCGCAGAGCTGTACCTGTCACAGATACCAGATCAGACAGATCTTATATTATTCTTATAGCTTTAGGGCAACTGGAGGGGGAAGGAAGGGAGGAAATCTAATCAAACACACAAAAAGAACACAAACAAAAACTTCCCAAATGTCTTCTACTTGGCGGGGGCCAACGGTGGCATTGTCTGTTCTGGGAGCCACTGTCAATTATTTATTAACACCTTGAATACAGCAGAGTAGCTGCGCACATTGCAATTTGGTTTTTCTTCTCTGTGTGTGACTGGAGTTTTTTCAAAACAGGACAGAGAGCAGAAGAGAGTGAAGTCTTGGAGTGAAGACAAGTGCCTTTGCAATTCCACATGTGGCATAGTAAGGGGAAATTCTTCTTCCTCCCTCTCTCCACTCTGCCATGACTGCCTCTGAAGACTGTACCAGATACAGCCTTTGGGCTGTCGGTGAGAAAAGCTATCCACCCTGACAGCAGTGTCCTCCCCTTCCAGCAGGTCATGGCTGGCATCAAAAACTGAATAACATGGTGAGGTGGGGCAAGGTGGTGCCTGTGGCTTCCAGAAAGTGTCCTCTTAGCTGACAGCAGACAATACTTTGATCTTGGTGGGTGCAGACACTTCTCTTTCTCTCTTTGCCTTTTAGGTCCTTCAAGGACAGCTGCCTTTCTAATTTCTAGCCTGACAACCCACCAGCAGTGGGAAGTAGTGACACTGAGCTCTGTTGGTGGTAGTCTGGGCAGTCCTGTGGCTTAACAACCAGGGTAAATCATGAGCTCAGAGCTCAGAATTGCTGCTTCCCACTTACTGGTGGTAAATGACTTACACTAGTAAGTCATTGTAAATTACTATTAAGACATTGAATGACTTGCACTTTTAAGTCATTTACGTTGGTTTGTGTCCTTTTTAATCTCTTGAGTGTCTGACAATGATTGACATGTTTCTGTATGCTCAATGAGCTCATCATATCTTCAGTGCTGCTTTCCATCACAAATCTTTTGGCCTCCTCTTTCACCTTTAAAGGCTGCTGTTGCTGTTGGTTATTAGTTGATGGCTGAAAAACTTAAGCAGAGAAAGGGAAGATTGTTTGCAGATCTTGACCTGTCACTAAGACCTACTAGAGGAGTTGTGCCTCATACTCTTTCAAAAATACCTTCTTCTGTCTATCCTCTCCCTCTTCTACCTCCTCTATAACTCTTGTGGGTGAAATGCTAAAATCAGCAGATCATTGATTTTAACAATCATTGCATTGTAACATGTGTGCTAGAGGAAATAAGTAATTGTGGCTGCCTGGTGCTAGGTGAATCTAGTATATCTCTAATTGTTTTCCTTCTTTTCTCTGTTTTACCTATGACAGACAGAGGCATGTGTAAAAGAAGGATTTGGCTACACTGGTAGTTGTGACACTATGAGTAGTGCAGCAAGAAACACGATTTCTCTTTGCATCATGAGCGTGCATGTTAGGATAGTGACAAAAAAGGTAGGTTTTGTGGACTATAGTTCAATGAGATGAGACATTTTCCCAGTGCCAAGGTCATTCTTGAAAATTGGACTTAGATATTCATATTGCTTAGATCTTGCAACACAAAGTAGGGCAACATTCAGATAGGTCTACCGAGGGAGTCCTTGGAAGTCCCAGCACCGTTGGAAGGCAATTGATCTTCAGATTCCAACTACTGAAGTCACTTTAAAAATATTATGCTTTCATTTTTTGAGGAAATGTTACCCTCTATTTAGTGTACTGTCACTTGCTGCAAAGGTTACAGCATCAGCTTTATAAACTATCTTTTATGTTTTTGCTGCTGGAGACTGCACATTGGACTGCTGTTCCGGACAAAGTTCCTTATCTATATTTCTTTTGCTGTCAAAGGAGAGAAGTGAGCTCTGTCAGGAAGACAATTTCTCTCCCTCTACCTTACAAACACCTTAAGATGAGTGGGATGCCAATGAAAGCTTAACTTCCTATTCATTGAACTCAGAGGCAGCCTAGGTAAGTATAGTTAGGCTTGATGCTGACTCATAGACGTAGATTTAGTGAATCCTTGCATTTAGGTTGCTTAAAGTTTCCAAAGCAGCTCCGGTGATTTCAGTGGGACAAAATTTATTCCTGGGCATGAGTACCTAAATATTTTTTGAAAATGGTGCTTAGGTGCTGTGTTCCTTTCTTATATTTGAAAATGCTGCTTAAAAGGCACTTAAAATCAAAATGCCATACATTCCTAAAGAAAGGAGATTTTATGTAAACCTAAGATTAAAAGGTAGACTTACAAGTGCCGCAGTATTAAATCACTGCTAGAATTAATAGTGAGATTTTAATTTGAGGCTCTTTGGCTTGGAGACACCCACATCACCACAAGAGGAAAGTTGATACCATGCAGTGAGGTCAGAGAGCTCCATGTGAAAAAATTATTGCATAGCGATTTTGATCAATTCCTACAAACTGGTCACAGTTTGGAACCAAGGGATGCCTTAATTGATGATTCCCTGAGATGTTGCGATAGGTGGTGAAGATCTAGGTAGTTTTTAGAACCCATAAATTATCAAGACAGTGATATATCAGTGACTGAATGAATAATGTAGACATCAACATGGTTTATTTAAATTTAGCTTAACCTTTTCTTCCATGGGAGAGCAAGAGAAGAATAATTGACTCAATTAAATTTTAATCTTTGAAATGTTGATCTGTAGCTGGGTTTGCCACAGACTAGGTTTCTCTTTCCCACATAGATGAGGCAAGGCATCTAGGCTTGAAGTCTCCAGACTAATACTGACTGTAATATACCCAGAAATTATGCAAGGTAGACATTTATGTGTAGCAAGATTCTCAGCTAACCCCAGGGGATTAGTTTTGTGTTCCTATTTTCCCAAGCATTGTGTGTGTAAAATGGAGATTATTTATTTTTTCAATACAGCACATTGACTCCCCCCTGAAAAGCATTTTGGATCAGGTCTCTGCTGCACATGATAAAAGGATAATAAATAACTTATCTTTAATTAAAACAGAAATTCATATAAATAATATAAATAATGTAAATGTTGCAATTGACGGGAAGAAACGAGTGTTTCACGAGGTCACCTGCATTGTCAAGAAGCAGATTCCCTTGTGCTCAGCTGAGCCATCTGTGAGCATAACAATTCCTTGCCTGTTATTTTGTACAAGTGTAAAAAAAAAAAAAGAGCTCGCAATTTGCATATTTTATTTAGTTTTTTTTTATTTTTAAAACTAAGTAGCACACGTCTATTGAACAACTCAGAGACCACATCAAACCAACAGAGCCAAGTGGCCAAAGCTTTATGTGCTGTGACTGAAGCTGCACACTCAGCATTGCCAGCAGCGAGGTCCCTGAACAAGAAATACCTTTTGGCTGGGAGAGGTTCTGCTGTGCCTGATCCTATTCTATTGTCTTAGCAGGGATAAAATGCAAGTCTTTTATAGAAGCAGCAAAGAGGTAAAGACTAGAAGAGATGACTATGAAGTCCTTCCAAGAGTTTAGGACTCAAACACAATAAAAAGCTAAGAATACTGTTCTGAGATGACAGAGGTGGAGACTGGCAGCAAGTCACTTGGTTGTGCTGTGATCTGGGTGAGCCAGTGGGAAAGGAAAGAGGATTCCCTCAGTCACATAGGTTTGAAAAGAGGTAGGGGACAGCTACAAGTTCTCCAGAGTAGCAAAGGGGCAGCTGAATGCAGCAGTGATTCAGATCCATCTAGGAGACCCTGTTCATGATCTTGTATTAGTGATGACTCAGACTCTGAGGGACAGTTGAGCTGTTTGCCCATCATTTTATAAACAGGAGAACTGAAGCATGGCTCTCCAAGGACTTCTTCATTTAAAACTGCTTGAGCAAAAAGTTTGCATGCACTTCTGCTTTGGTGTCTGTCTATGCAAAATACTGGATGCCTCTGGGTGCAGGCTTGTTGCCTGGAGAAAGAGGTGCATGACAGCAAGCATTTTATGCACAGACTTTGAAACTGAAGTGCAAGCCTTGGGCATAGCATGACCCAAGGAACCTGTGTCAGGCCCCAGAACACAACCCAAAGTGGCATCTCAGTTATTCTGCACAGAAACCTCACCTCAAATAACAATATGGTGTCAACAGAGACACTTGGGATGTGTGTCTTCAGAAGCCTATTAGAGGGCTACAGTCCTAGCCCTCTAATTACGGCTACAGTCCTAGCCCTCTAATTAGAGGGCTACATTCCTAGCCCTCTAATTATTCTTCTAGCACAGATTGATAATTTGCTCTTCTTTTGGGGGATCTCATTGCATTAACCAGTCTTTAAGAGACACATCCTCCCTTTGAGGAAGACAAAGTTTATTAGGACCGATAGCACAAGTAAGGTAAATGATAGGACAGATAGATAAAAATATTTTGACTGGGGCAGAGATGAGCCTTTATGGTATTTCATTTCATTAATCTCTGATATTGGCTGGGACTGCAAGGATGACCAGAAAGTTGCTTATAAAGCAGGAACCCTTGGCAGAAGACTTAACAAGAAAGAAAACCTAAAGTGTCAGTTTCCTTAGACATCTTCCTTAATTACAGGGTCATCCTGCCACCCTAAGAATACTCTATCACTTTTCAAAGGTGTCGAGTAATTCTGTTCAAAGGCAGGTGAAGGAAAAATACTGCAGGGGAGAGAGGGACGCATGAGAGGAGGGAAGTAAACCTAAGTGGAAATTATAAATGAAGCATTATTATGTAGGGCCAGTAACAGGTTTTTACTATAATTAAGATGGATTACTTTAATAATCCTTAAAGGCTTGATTCAGAACTGCATTACAAACCATTTGTGTGGGGCTTCTGCACTCACTGCCTCTGTGAGGAAGTCACAGATGTTTAAATAAGAAAAGGGAAATTCAGAGTTTTCATATTTCTTCAAGCGGCCTCCTCAGGTTTGGAGAGATGTGTGGCTGTCTCAGATTTATGCGCTGAGGAGAGTGCCTGAGCCTTGATAGCAATCTTGGAAAGTAATTACCTTTCACAGATTTTACACCTGAACATATATACAGGGCATGGCAATTTGGCTAGCAGGAAAAAATACCCACAAAACCTTTTGTGCACAGAAGAGCTGCTGTTTGGATTAATGAACTGCAGAACTAACTTTCCCTCCTTTGCAGATGTCAGATGTGCCTTAAAAATATACTCGCTTTCCTTGCAAACACACAAGTATTGGAAAGATACTGTGCTTCACAAGTGGGACCAGGACTATGTGGGAAACCAGAAGGCAACGTTTCCATTTTCACAAGAGCATCTTAACATGAGAATGTGAAAAATGCTAAAGAATGCTAAAACTTAGAAGGAATATTATGATATTTAGATATAATAGATATCTAAACCTTAGAAGGAAGGTTGTGATATTTCAGTGTAAGGTTATAATCTTCTGCACTTCTGTTTTAGTTGTGTCTGAGCTCAGAAGTATTTAAAACAAATAGGAATGCTTTGAGGAAAGCTTTGACTTTTTTGTGAGTGGGAGATGGTGGGGTTATGGCACCATCTGCAAGTTGGTGGGCTAACTTCTGCCATTGTGGTGTAATTTAATTTCCAGATATTTGGAATCAAAATAATTTCTCAGCTTAAGGATGAAGACCTCCCTGGTGAATATGTAGGCCTTGTGAATGTAGAAGAAAACATCCACTTCTTCGCCAGAGAATGCATTCAGGTTATTCCTACAGAGAAGCTGGTGAGGGGTTCGCTTTGTACTGCTATGGGCCAAACAACTCCTGTAATATCCACCCATGTGAAGAATCTGAGGAGAAAACCTTGTTCTTGGAAAAGTTCATAAGTGCCAGCTCACTGATCTGGGACAGCAAAGACCATCTGTGGGACCATCTGTTCTGGAGAAGTTGGAAGATACTCAGGCTGGGATTTGGCAGAAGCTAAGATGCCCACAATGTGTAGTAGAACCAAGAAAAGCACGACTATATGGGAAACCACACCCAACTCCATGACTTGTGATGGCTAGCCCCAAGGGATCTGCTCTGGTCCATTTTCCCAACAAAGCCAATGGTGGAACCCTGACCACAGATGCAAAAACAGCTGTCTCCCTGTTTCTTTTTGCTCTTCTTGTTTCTTAGTAGCAGTGTTGCATTATAAGTATTTAGTGACCTCTTCCATGCCTCACTATCTCACTTGTTGGAGAGGTTGTGTGGGAAGGAGAATCAGAGGACTGTTTGTTAATCTTGAGCTTTCTGTTCCTGGAATATTCGCTGCTAAGCAGCACAATGAAATAGTCACTTAGTAGGATCTGCCCAAGTCTGACAAAACAGAATTGATTGTTCTCAGGCAGGTATATTTATTGCTTTTGCCACTTACCAGACCACTTTTCTTCCTGGTTGGCCACAGAATGCTGCAGAGATGGAGCCATATTATCCACTGCAGACTGGTGTAGCCAAAGATAAATAGTACAGGAAAAACCGCACTAATTAGGAGACTCCCAGATTTCTGTACTTAATACTGATACTTGTTGTTGTTGCTGCCGTCCTTCTGGTGGTAGATTTTTTCTTTACCTGCACTATCAGGCTGTCACATTTAGAGGTACTTAGGATCCTAACTACTGGGGTCAATGAGAGTTAGGAAACCAAATACTTTTATGGATCTGATCCTAAGCTGTATAGAGAATATATCCTCTTCATTTCTTGCCTTTATGATGTATTTGATTCCTAAAAGCTACCCTATCTATCATTTTATGTCTTTGGCAATGAGCTCTGCAGCAGCTCTGTGCCTCATTTCATTGAAGGGTTTCTTCATGCTCAGGAGCAATGTGAAGTTTTATCCTTTATGCAGAGAACTGACATACAGGGCGATATACATACAGACTTTGAGAACTGAATCCAACTCCATGTAAATCCTTTCACTCCACCATCCAAGAGCACCACCACCACTCACCGCCCTGCAGACCCACAGACACTCCTAGCACCTGAGCAGCTGTATAGGGTCAAATCCTACAGAATCTGTCTTCAGTAGTGCTGGTAGCAGGACTGAGTAAGAACAAAAGAAGTTTGTATGGCAGTTACACTGAATATTATTTGAGCATTTTTATAGAAGTGATTTCCTAATGGTAAACTGAAATCAACTTGCCTTTCATTAGTTTTTTTGGTCTCCCTTTGAACCAAATTAAACTGTTTGCATCTCTAACACCTTAAATTTCAAAGCCTAATAATACACTCCTAGAGGAACTATACACTTCTTTTGGGTTTACCTCCTAGATTATCTTGAAGCTCCTTAATTCTTGTACTGGAATATATATGCTTTCCTCTGATACATCTATTCAGCATCCACAAACATGCACTGGAAGACTCCTGAGCTGAGAAATGTAGCTGATCATCAGGATCAATAGCTCATGATGAGCCTCTCCTCTCGGAATTTGTCTAATTTATTTTTGAATCTATTTGCATTTTCACCTTAAAGATATTCACACTGCAAATATGTACCGACTGAAACAGCTTGCTCTTCTCTTTGCTCTGAAACTGCTGCCTTATTGTTTCCTTGGTTGTCATGTGCTGGGAAATACCAAATATATTATTTCCTATTTGTATTATCTATGCCACTTGTGATCTTATAGGCTTCTCTCCATTCTGAGTCACCTTTGCCCAAACTGAGGAGTCCCAGATTATTAATTTTGCTTTCTAAAGAAGCAGACTCCATATATCTCTACTGTCCCTCTCTGTACCTTCTCTGTGGCCCTTCCAACAAGTGACTGAAGTTACTTGTGGCATCCAAGACATGCACAGACAGCTACGCATTCACAGCATTTAGCTGCTGTCCCTAAAGTTACAGGGCACAAAACAAGTATAAATGAATTAGGGTCCAAGACCTGAAAGCACTGAAAGCGTATTGATAATGTCACTCAGTTTCGTATGTATGCACATTTCATACATATATGTATGTTTTCCTTTTCTTTTTGCAAGCCGTTTACATGCTGTTTTCTTATTTTTGAGATAAAAATATGTATATTATCCGGTTGTACTTTTCTGAACCGTTGGCGTTTTAAACTTATATTTCAGTTTAATATGGCCAAGGAAGTTCAAGAGAGCACAAGGGATTTAGACGCTCAGTTCAAAGGCATCTCAGTCTTTGGAAAAATCGATTCTTTATGATTTGGTGAATTGAGAATGGGATCTAATGCATTTCCCCACCATGATTCAGCTACACCTCAGTCTAGTAGCGAAGGAAGATTATCACCTAGTAGTTCCTCTGATGCTTGAATGTGAATATTCATCTGGTAGAAAACAAACCTTACAAAATCTGAATAAATTCATCCCGACATGCAGTCTCTTCTCATTCTTATTTGGATTGCCTTTAAGAAGAGAAACACCAGTGTATATTCCCTGCACCTTGGGGTGGCATTTAAAACTTTAATACATATTGTGCAATGTCCACAACTTACTATTATTCTCCTCAAGGTCCACAGACTATGCCCCAGCGAGACGTGTCTGTGATTTACCCAATAAATTATCATGACAAATCTACACTCTCATGAATAATACATGGGATGGATGGGACAGGGATATCTGTTGCCGTTTCTGTGGCTGTAACTAATAACCAGTAAAGTCAGGCCTCTGAGGATGCTGTTCTAAAAGAGCACCGATGCTAAGGTTGCAGAGCATCTTACCTGGCATGTAGAACTGCTGTTATAATGCAGGTTGTGTACCAGCATGTGTATGTGCTGGCATACATACACACACATACACAGACACAAAAAAAAGGAAAAATAAAAGGTGGGAAGAGACAGCAAATCTGTTATTGCTGAGAAGCAGAAACAGCCTTTGTGCTGGGGAAAAATGATGGCCTCATAATATGCTTCTTGGCAAATAATCATTTAGGAGACATTAGAGAAATAAGTACAGTATGAAATGGAAGTGGCATTTTTTTGCCCTAAAGGGGATGTCTCTTATCCAGCAATGTTGTTGAATAAAATATGAATCACACAGAGTTTTGTTTTGTACTTCTGTATTTTTATTAAAATGTTTTGGGTTTACAGCTTAATAAATTGTCAAAAGAAAAAAATTTAATCTGGATATACCGTTGTTTTCATCCAATCTGTACTACAGCAACTATAATGCCAGGGCTGCACAGTAAATTAATTTAAGCTCATATTACTATGACAGAGAGGTTCTACTCAAAATATCTGACTCCTTCCCCTCCAGAGGCTATCAGTTATCCCAAATTTACTGCACATTCTTGCATCAGTATTGTTTGTATCTATCTTGTTGCTCAGGATCTTCGTTTAACCGGGCTGCCTGCTAAAATTGGTGTGATTACTGTAACTATAGGGAGCCTCTTAATTAAGGACTAATACGAGTGTTCTTTCTTGGAGTGGCTAAAAGTTGGCGATTTTAACCCTTTTAAATAAACCAGTGTTAGACACAAGGGAAAAAGGGATGAATTTGACTGTTCTTTGACCTCTGGGAAGCTAGGGCCAGGCTAGTGTGATATTGGATTTATTCTTTCCTCTCTAGTGTTTCCACAGTGATCACTTCACAGCCTCAGACCTGAGCAAGTTATAAGACGCCTGACTCGCTTATTTAATGCACAGCATGTGAAGCCAGTTTTCAGAAAATGAGTTTTAATTTACAAAGCCTTCTGGGCTGCCTGTTATGCTGTCTCAAGCCACCCACAGCCGATGCACTGCTTCCAGTCAGTTCTCCTCTGTCTTCTTCTCTTTTTAGGTGAAAACCAGCCAGTTTCCAAACATATATGGAGCTTTTGTGAGCCAAAGAAACATGTATTAACATTTTGGGTTGAATCATTAAAATTTGGTTTCTCTTTGTGCCTACTGAATACAAAATTGACAAAGGTGGGCACAATACAACCTGCTGGCCAGCACCTGATCGAGCTGCATGTGGGTGAAGCCAGCTCATGGTGCATCAGAAATATATGCCTGATACGAAAAGGGAAATGGTTTTGCAGCTATTCTGCACTTACAACCACTTTATATTCCCTGTCAGTCTAAACAAAGGTAAGAGAAGCAAAATGCTTACAAATCCCCTTAACATCAAAAGAAAGGTCCTTGGCAAGCCTGAGTGTAGATCACAAAGCCAGACAAGTAGAAATGAATTCTCAATAGGTAATGGCAAGTTTTGCTTCATTTCCAAAGCTATGAATTCACAAGTGCCTGTTCAGGACAGGCTTTCCCATACTCGGAAAAGAGGAAGATGACCTGATTTGGGCAGAATATTTTGGCAGAAGACAAGCTATAATAATGCTTGAAAAAAAGTCTGGAACACTAATATACTTAAGTAGCCATGTTAACACCTGGTACACAGGAACATTTATGTTACTCCAGAAGAGGTGGGCACAAACTAAGCTTTGACTGTCTTTTCTTTCAACCTCTTTCCTAATTTCCTCCAGCCTCCTCCCCATCTTGCCTGCCTGTCACTTGCACGACAAGAATCCCCACTGCTTTGCCACAACCTTCCCTTCAAAACAGTTTCATTTTTTCTTACTTTTCCGCTTGTGTGCCATTACGTTTGAGCACTTGACTAAGTTTTATTCTAGCCATTTGCTGTGACAGCACTGATCAAATGTCCTGCATACGTGTGTGCATGAATATAGTATAGAAATACATCTTTAAAATTAAGAAAGAGTTCCAGAATTGTCAAAATATAAGTGCTCAAAAGTAATTCGCTAACCTCTTTCCCTTTCTTTTCCCCTCCAAATGTAATGAGATTGGCTTTAGTATTAAAGGATACTTCAAGTTGGAAAGGACCTCAGTAGGTCATCTAGTCCAACCTCCTGCTCAATGCAGGATCGGCTGTAATGTCACAAAACTTTCTCCTCATGCGGCAAATTTAATTGTGCTGGCTTCTGAGTCTGTGGGGTGAATTGAAGAAAAAGAGGAGCCTTGACTGCCAGCTATGCCCTGCTCCAAAACACATCTGCAGCCTCCTAGCCATTGTAGGCTATGTTGGTACCACAGAGCTCACAGACGCCATAGATTAAGATTGAATATTTCAATGTCTCTGAAAGACATCCGTAGAAAAAACATGAAGAAAAAACATTTGGACAATTCCAGTTTCTCCAGGTTGTTTTGTAGGGAAGAGAGGCAAATTGCTGAAACTTTGACATTAAGTGGCCTGACAAAGCCTAAAAGCATAATTAGCCCAAGCAAAATTGTGGGAGACAGACATTACTTCCTAAAGTATGTGGGCAAGTTCACGATCAGAGTAAATCAAAATAATAAGTAGACTCATCCAGATATCCACATCTCTGCCTTTTGTTCAACACCAGCTGCTGAGAACAACTTAATTCTATTTGCAGTGTGATCACCAGTGTGTTTACTAGGGGAGGGGAGTATTTTTAAGTATCTAGGGAATAAATTTATCAAAGACACACATAAGTCCAAACCCAAAATCTGCTCACACCCAGGTTTAACAGACAGGGTCAGGTGCATTAAAGGTATTAGAAGGATTAACTGTACTAGCAGGTACAGGCTAGTAGAGGTTTATTAAGATTGAGAGAGATGAATATTATTAAGCCTGGTGATCATACATGTCATTTTGGGAGAGAGGGTATTAGAAATGGAAGCAAACATCATTAGCAGCAACTAGAACAGTTTCATCTACATATATAAATATTTTAGCCCTTGCTTTTCCTCTACATAGGTCATTAAAGAAATGCTGGAGAGAAAAATAATAATAAAAAAAGAGGGTGAACCATTCACCCTGAAGGTGTTCAACTGAAAAAAAAATGAGTACAAGGTTAAGGAATGTACGCAGAAATAAGAGCGAAGGGCCAGAGAATGAGCACTTTGAAAGCAGAGTAATGTTTGCAATACTTGTATCAACATGACTAGAACATGACTCTGCCATATCAAGGCTGAAGTTTTGGACTAGCAACTTGTAAATGGGTTTTGTTACTTCCTTGTGAAGTTGGATGACTGGAAATATGCTTGCAGTCATACCCGGGCCACTGACTTTAATGAATGACTGGAAGTAAGTCTCTGAGGATGTGATTTTCATAGGTAATTGCCCAGAGACCTCCTCATCATGGCTTTTGCCTTTGAGAAGCATCAAGCAGCTATTTAAAGTGGAGATGCAATGTGGAAAGTTTGGGCTTGGTACCAACACATGAGAAAATACACACTGCTGAGACTCGCACGGGCTGCGTCACACCGTAACAGAGCGTTGCTTATGGCCAAATCCACTCTCCCCTCATGGTACTGTCCTGTTGAGGCTCTTTCCAGAACTAGTAAAGGAGATATCTCGCATTAGTCACCTTGATGTGTCAGTATAAAGTCACTGCTTTGTCACTGTTCCAAAGCTCGAAAAGGAGGGTTGTCTTTGCTATAGTGAAATGTAAATCAACTTCCCCAGGTCTGTACCCTCAGCAATGCTGGTTTTAGAAGTGGCAATAAACTGCTTCCTAAGAAGAACCACCTTCTCTCTTCCCTGTCACGAGTGAATATCAGTTCAGAGTGATGTCACTCTATCTGTAGAGTCAAAGCTGGCAGGTAATTCATCATCTTGCGCCAAGCTGACTCATTAGAAACCCAAGAAATTAGATATTAAGCAACTACTTTATATGTATGCCTTTATTCTAATTTCACAAAGTTTCCTGTCCCTCTGTTTTGCCCTTTGTTGTTAAATTGCAATTATCATGGATCTTTGATCTCTTCACCCGTGGGTGGCCCCTCATCCATCACCACAAAGATTTTTTTAGACACTAAAAATCCAAGATTTTCTGCAGATTTTAAAAGACTTTAAAGCCTATAAAACAGTCTCTCACTCTGTAACAAGCTGGGGAAAAAGAGGCAGGGCTTTGCCAACTCAAAGCAGTAAAAGACCATTAGTGACTTAAAGATCAGATTTTATTTCAAGAAGTATATGCTTATGGCCTTTTTTAAAAAAATTTTCTTTTGCTTTTCAAGCTTTTGTTTACATCTTTTTTTTTTTCTTTCTGATAAATGGCAGTGACTTGATGGCCGGAAATGAGGGTTCTGTAAAAAATGCCCAAAATCACCAATAACGTGGCATGGGTTGCTAAGAAATCTCTAATGCTCAATTGGAGATGCTACTGGACAATTTCCATCATTTTGTCCTGGTTATCTGGAGCATGTGCAATCGATCCAGAGCTTTCAGCTGGATTTACTGTGTGTGAACTGAATAGCTAGACAGCATGAATACTGTATGTCTGTTCAGCGTTTCCCAGCAGCGTGATATTTATTACAGATCTAGGGTGCAGCTGATTTGCAAAGATATTATGAGCTTGCCTAGATTTTTCTGAATGTAGATCAGATCTGTTAAAACTATTGTGCTGCTGGATATACAGAAATCCCAGGAAAAACAAGTACAAAAATATCCAGAATCTACTTGGGCTCATTTCTACAACAAAAAAATAGAACTTGGTTTTAATAATGGCTGGTTTTCCCTCAATATCAGACTCAACACTTCTGTTTTGAGACCACTTTCGTTTTTCAGAACTCAGTATTACCAGCAGTGAGTTGTATTTGGATCTATGTCTTATAAAACATTCAGTTTTAAAAAGAATAACAAGAACTAATGTTGAATTCTGCTGTCTTCCAAATACTGAAGTAAATGGAGGGCACATTTCTATCCTTATGAGAGATTTTTAAATTCATTTTTTCCTTCATGTTTTTTACTGAAGCCTCATTTTTGCACCAACAATACACAATGGTATGTCTTTAAAATTTTAATTGAACATGAGAGTTGCTTTTCATTCACACTTTACCATCCCAAGTGGCAAAGGGGAGACAGATCAGAAATTACCATATTTATGACACAGTGCTAATGAATGTGAAATGCCATCCTCTGTCAATTCTCGCCAGCACTATGCTCCACCTTGGCCATTTCTAAGTTCTTCCATAGTATTAGTTCTGTGTTGCCACAGTGCCAGAGCCAGCCAGACTCCTTCTGTGGAATTTCCTGGGGTATCTCTGGCATTTGGAATCTCAGAATTTCCAACTGTAAATATTTCGTGCCTACATAAGAGATATGTAACATTCATACTTGGTGAGGAGAGAGAGGAAACATTACAATGAGAGCATAAATTGTCTCATGTAATTGCATAGGAATCTGTACCAAAAAATGCGCATTGATTACCCACGTGGGAAATCCAGCCCTGATGCTTTGTAGAAATGCCCACTGGATCTAGTGGGGGATAATTTGACCCAAGGACATGCAAGTGGTTATTATTATCAGGCAGAAGCAGCACTGATATTGGTAGGAGTTTTCTAAAGCAGCACGGTTGGGAGGGAATACTTTTAAAAAGTAACACTCCACAGAGGTCTAGGCTTAATAAGGGCTCCAATAAGTTCTGAGCTCCACATCCTCCCTTTACAGCCCTAAAACTCAAGAGCTTATGGCATTTCTAGAGGTAGGGTACCTTCGTGAAGGATATAGAGCCGTAGTTGCTGATCTCTGCCTACACCTGAATCACTGCAGTGCTGCTCTCCATCACCTTGGATGCATGGCCCAGCCTTCTCCTGCTTTAGCTATCATCGATATTAATGTGACTGGGAAGTTACCAGCCCAAACCAGAACACTATATATTTGGTTGTTTCTTTTTCTTTTTAGTTTTCCATCGACTCCTTTAACCATCCCACTGCACAGCCACATATGTGAGTACCAGTGGTAGCACAGGGTTGGGGGCAGGACCATGCAGCCAGAGATGAAGGACATTTGTCCAGACTTGCTGGTCTTCTCATTACACTGTTGAGTTTGGAACCAGTGTAGCACTTTATCTCCACCATCTAGACTGTCCTCAGGGCTGGAAAGACATGTGGCTGCAGAAGAGGACCTGGAAAGTGTTGGTTTGGTTCCATGAGTTGCCTGCAAACATTGATCAAGAAAGATAACAACCTACCCAGCTTCTATGGTGATGGTGTCTGACAGAAGTGCTACTAGAGGGGACAACAAAAATGTCACACTTTTCTTGGGAATTCAGTCCATAACTATTAGCCATTTGGAAATGCCAGCAGGTACAAGAACGAGGGAAGGTTTCTTTTTTTTGTTCTAAGGCAGGTATTGTAAGGCACCCACCATCAGCCCTGCTATTTAGGCCATTTTTACTAAGCTGCACTGTCTGCACCATAATACCACTTTGTGCTTGATGACTTTGGGCAGCCTCATGCAGTAAGGGCTGTAATAAGGTGTGAAATAAAGATTTAGTAGTATGATATTGGAAATGTAGTCTAGCAAAGGAGTTCATTACAGTTCCATGAAGATTGCACAGTTAATATTAAAACCAGCCAAGAAACATACAAAAAATTAAGGTATTAAGGTTCCTGCAGCAGCATTGAGTCAATCACATTGTACAACCAACGTGTTTTGTTTCTTGCTCTGGGCCAGACTGTACAACTCTTACTATTAGTACAATTACACTCAAAGAATCTGAAGATCTTAGAACCCCTCAGCCCATAGGATTAGGAGCTCTGCCTAAGCAGAAGAGCCTTTGTTCACTTTGGTGAACACCATCCATCTTTCACAGTCCTTCAGGTTGCAGTACAGCTGAGAGGTGCTAAGCAGAAGGAACTTAATCGGGTCAAACATTTCAATTTGTGTCTGAAATTTATTTAAAAAGGAAAGAGCTGCTCGTGCATCTCTGAGGGCAACCTCTTTGCTCCCAGCAGTACTGGCTGCCCTGTTTCATTTCTAAGTGTTTTCAGTCTTGGTCTCCAAAAGAGTTGGAGGGGAATTTTTTTCAGAGTGTCATGGTTTTGTTTTCCACACAAACATCTTGATTCCTTTGAAGCTGGTAGGGGTTTTAAATCATTATTCCCTGTTGAAATATTTTAGAAGAAATGTTTTCAAATGGTGAAAGTAATCCATTTGTGCATTTTCTGAGCTGAAAGCCATTTTTAGAGCCAAAATGCTGAAATGTACCCAGTTCAATGTAGAGATCTGAATCCATTCATAGGTATTCCCTGGATTTGCATATATAGAAGTTTTGAATGTCAAATTTTTATTTGAAACTGGAATGGGAAACATTTTCCCTTATGAAACCGATTTCATAGGCTGGGAAAGCTGTTTGTAGACCATCGATTTTTTTCCAGGAAAAAAACCCCTGTGTGTCAAATTTCAAGAAACATCTGGAAATTGGGCTGTGATATGTATCACTACTTTTCTCTTTCATTCTTCAGTCTGTGTTTCTGTCTGTCTGCCCTTGCCATGCCATAAATCTGAAAGAGGAGGTAATTCAAATGTCCAAATAAATGTTGAAATATAGTAATCAAATTTAAACAATTTTATTCACTTAGGTGGAAATTTTTTCAGTATCAATTTGTCTTCTCATATAAGACCTTTCACAGGAGTAATAAGAAAACTAATCCCCAAATACAAGAGACTAAAAGCATTTGCAGTAACACCTTTTGTGTGGGGAAAACACAGGCATATTGCCCAGGAGAGTTTAGCTGATTCCTGGTTCTGTCACAGATCCTCCTTTTGTCTTTGGGCAAGCTCTTTGACCTCTGCTCCCTGCTGCTTTAGGAAAGAGACACACAGCTTTTGTGTTGGCTGTTGAGGTTTTACATCTGTTGTGCAGGAACAGGGTAAATAATATGACTTTGCTTTCTGATTTTAAGGGGCTAGGACTACCTTTAGGTCCCATGTGGGTAGGAGCCACAATCAGAAATATTGCCTGTTAAGAGAATTAGCAGGGGAACACGTGCAATCTTCAGTCTCCAAAGTGAAGGCTACCTAAGTGAGGCTATAGAAATTTAATGTATTCAAACATTGCAGTGCTGTGTGTAAGAGGATATAATTTAAGGTAATGTATTTAAACACAGCATTATACACTTGCCAGAATGATTTTCTTTATAATTATAGTCCTGGTTTTAAAAGACAGTACATCAAGACACATCTTGAATTAACCTGACTGAAAGCTTTTTTGTGCTGGTGCAGTGGTGTAAGTTACAACTGACCCAAGCTCTACAGGGACAGCTTGCCTGCCTTGTGACTGGGGACATTACTGCGGGCTAGTAAAGATGATGGCTGGAGTCACGAATAATATTGTGGGCTGGACATTGCTTCTCTATGTGCAGGTACACAAGAAAAAAGAAATTATCCACCTTCCCAGCTCCACTGGTGGTGTTCCAAGGTACACCGGGAAATGAGGTGGTGACTTCGGACTTGGAGGCTTTGTAAGGTCACGGGAAGGCAGCTGCCCTCTGTGGTACCAGTTACCCAGTAACATCATAAAAGGGGAATACAGGCCTCTAGGAAGCACAGCCTAAAGCCACTGCCAACCTCCTGACTTTCTGAGTCACAGGGACAGAATTTGGGCACGGAAGTGGCCAAGAGGCGGAGGGGTCTCTTGCCTGGCAGTACTGGGTGCTCAGCTTGAGCTGCCCTCAAGGAGCTCCATTTTAGGGGGAAACTTCCCCTGCAATGGGACTCGTTCAGAGTGTTCCATTTAGGGGTAGAATCAGGGCCTGGATGCTGGTGTCCAAGGATGACCCCCTAAAGTCTGCTTTCTGTAGATAGCATGATAATCCTCAGCAAAACCACAGTCCTTTTCAAATCAACAGTCCTCACAGCTTGCATCCAAATCCAATGGAATATTAATTATGACCAAAAGTAAAAATATAACAAACAAATCTTTTGAAAAAATTTATTTGTCTGTCTAAGCAGCATTATTAACTATCAGCTTATCAGTAGGTCAACATAAACCACATAATTATATCAGGGAATCATTTAATAATTAGGGCACAAGCTAATTGCCATCATTCACCAGCTGAATAAAATCTCCATGAGGCAGCCAATGGGACCCCAGTGGGGTAGAGGTAATTTTAACACACTTCTTAAATTAATAAAGTCAAAATTGTAAAACCAACATAATTACAGTGGTTGACAGGAGCATGTGTGTGAGTGTGAGGAGGAATAAGAGTTCTGACAAACTAATGGCAGTAAATTAGCAAAATTTAATGATTTCCCCAAATACTCATGTTATGAGGAAACCTGTAGTCTGAATAAAAAGAAAGGCGAGAATAAAAAATTGGAATGGAATAGAAATAGCTGGGTATCACTAAGTTATTCTGAGCAAATCTGTGGAGAAATGAATGCCTGGTATTTATGAGCTTTCCATAGGGACAAAAAGAATTTATGTGTGATCAAAGCAGGGGTGAAACAGCAAATGAAATATCTTTATACCTGCTTTTTAGAGGCTTTTTTTCTGACTGCTGCTATTGCAACACATTGTCTGGATGGGGACTTTGGGCACTGAATCACTCCTCAAAGTGATGGTATTGACAACAAGTATTCTGCACTCCTGAATGAGCCGTTCCCTGCCACTAAGCACCATCTTCAGATATGAAGGTTTCTAAAAACTGAATACTTAGGAGATTCTTTTCCTTCCCTTCTAAATTTTGAATCTTGAAATTGCTTTCATATCACAGTTGCCAGACATATATATATATATATGTGTGTGTATATATATATATATATATAAAATTCATTCAGGCTAGAAGACTACTTTAAAAAACAATAGTTGAGACCCCAAATATTCATGGGACTTCAAGAGCTGGGATTAAGGAAGCAACCAACACACATTGGCAATAGCTGAAGGGATTATGACACAGAGCACACCAGGAAGCCATGTTTGTCCAGATCACCTCTCTGCGTCACATCTGCATCCCTGTTGCCTTTGGTTTTAACCGACATTAGACTATGACACAGCCAGGTAATCTTAGCTGAACTGGTTATTCAGAAGAGATTATTAGAGCATCCAGTTTATTTTCTTTCCACTGGTTACACCCCCATTCTGGACAGGCAGCAAACCAAAATTACCTGGATTTACTCAATTAATCTTTCAGTATTTAACAGAAGAACGGATTATCCCCATGTCTATACTCAGTGGGAGAAGCAGACAACTACAGAGAACCCATGCAGGGTTGTGAGTAGTCTAACAGAGGAATTTATCTTTTGTGCTGGTTGCAGAACACGGCTAGGCTGCTGATAACGCTCAGCCAAGTGTCAGCTTACATGGCCTGAACCAAGGCAGGAGGATCTGGATCTGGTGAAAAGGGATAGATTCCCCACCGATTCCAGTTTGGAAAGGGAAGAATTGTACATCCATCAGTAACCTGGAGTTTTGTTGCACCACCTTTGCTAAATCACAGGCAACTCTACTGTATCTCCTTCTCTTACCGTTTATCATTTGCCCTCCTATCCTGAGCCAAACTGGGACTCGTCGTGTAAGATGCTGTACAAACACAGGGTGAGAGATAACAGAGGACAAAGCAGATGAAACAAGCACCTGCTTTTGAAATGACCCACCCGGAGTACTCTGTCACACGCTAGGATTAGTACACACCTCTGTCCTGTTCAAGGTGCATTCAGATACTTAAGCAATGTGAAAGACTTCTCATTGTGAGTGGAGGTAGCAAAATCCATCATTATTAATTGACTGTTCCTGGAAAATCTGCTAATTTTCCTCTGCCTTGTGTAAAGATACAGAAAGGAGAGACAGAAAGAAAGAGACTACAGCAATTGAAGTTATAGAGGCTATTTCCTGACATTTTAGATAGGAGAGATAAATGTGAAATATAGACAGAATGTTAATAATCTAAAATTGGACTTAACATTTAAATCAGAGTACTAAAAGCCAGGATGGGTCAACCTGTTTCAGACAAGATCTTTCCTTATAAAAATCCTCAGCCGACCCTTTGCAGAGGTGATGGTGTATATCTGGAAGTCAATGAACCACAGGTGCTTGCTGGCTAGTAACTCCTCAGGTGGAACTTGTCTTCTTGGCATTACCTTTAATAACAATAACACCAGTGACTAATTAACAGCTAGAACATCTAAAAAGTTGATATTGAATGATACCTCCATTTTGTGATAATACTGAAGATTTAAAGATCAGCTAGAGGTCTCTAAAATGAGATGGGTGAGCAGTGATGATACTGCAATGGGTATGTGGACGCATGGGTTAGGTTTCTTTGCCTCACTCAAAGCTTGAGAACAGCATGGATACAGCATGGATAAACAGTCTAGGAAAGAGTGTTCTATGGGAAAGTATTGTACTGTGGATGAAAAAAAAGACTGGGAAAGCATACAGGGAGAATAGCTATCTGTAGTTAAACTGTAAGGGTCTATTAAGAGGGATCCCATGAGCTGCTGTCCTGAAACTATTCAACATTCTTAACAGTTTGAGTGATGGAATGAAAATATGACTATTAAGCTGCGGCTAATGTTGAATGCACAGAGACTGCGAATGTGCTGGAGAACCAAGATGGAGACATGATTTGGAAAAGGAAATAGCACGCAATTCAACAAGGTGAGTGTAAGGTGCTCTGCCTGACATGAATAATCTGCTGTACAAACATAAAGAAGGAACAAGTTAGCCAGGTAGTATTTCTTGGGAGAAGAACAGAGAGGATAAGGAATAAAGCAGTTTTAGACCATGTAAATAATGCAGAACTCATTCCAGGATATAGACTAGGAAGCTTGCTTGCAGGCTGTTTGAGATAACCATTCTTGGGACTCGGTAATGTCAGGACTAAAGTCTGGTCACTGTATTTCCCACTTCNAAGTTGAAAGAAACTAAGTGTGACTATCCTGGGGAGGAGATAGCCAAAGGCAGGCAGGTATGTAAGAGCGTGCTACATGGAAGAAGGGAGAAAATTGCTCTCCCCATTCAATGTGAAAAGGACAAGAGGTAATGGGCATAAATTACAGCAGGAGATATTTATGTTAGACACTAAGAAAAGCTTTCTAACCATAAGGTAGTTATGCACTGGAAACAAATGCATGGGGAGGATGATGATGTTTCATTGCTGAGGTTCTGGAGCACTGTGTAAGCACACACAGGTCTGACGGGCGGTACGGAAATACTGGCAGAGCAATCCCCTGCGATTCAGTCATTCAGCACAAATGCCATTTTTAAAGGTGTTGGGAGAAACTTCTTCCTGCAGAAGTTTTTGGTCCCTGTTTTGCATGTCTGAAGGTTACACCTCAGTTCTTGGATGTTTATTCCAGAGTTGAACTCCTATGGCAGTTTCATCAAGTGCCCATGGATGTAGATGGGAAAATTAGCTAGCTAATTAACTGACAGTCACAAATGGGTTGAAGAGAGCACAGGAATCAGCCATCTTGGAAAAGCGCAGAGATTCAGGCTCATCCATTAACACTTGCACTGGGACCATTTCATCAGTGTTGGCACAGGGTGGAGCAAGCCAGTTGGAGGCATCCTGTGTAACATGCTTGGATTTGCTTCTCCAAAGCAGAAAATCCTGACAATCACATAAAGAAGCTGTAATTGTCTGTATCCAACGAGTGGATTAAAATCTCCTCGTCTGAGAACCAAATACAGCACATTCATTCAGAGAAGAGCATCCACAATCTACCAAGGCCTCCTTCAGCCATGTGTGATTTCTCCAGGTGGGGAAACATAGGGAGGAGACAACGCCATGGATCTAGGGTCATTAGGTCAACTCCTTGTCTATTTGAAATATAAGCAAAGACTTGATCATCTGTCATTCTGGTTTTGTGTTTAGAGCACGGTAATTAAGTGCAATTAATATGAAAAACTCATTGATTTGATCATTGCTTGTGCGTGGCTACCACTAGTCTGGCTTGGTCTATGTGTATGATTCAGTTGTGCACATAACAATAACGATGGTAATGGAAATAAAAATAGTATAGTGAGCACCTATTTCTTGAGCAACATATATATATGTATAAATGCATATTGCACGGTTAGAAATGTTTGAGAATTTTTTCTTGTGGAATTCTGAATTAGTTTTTATTTCACTGAGATAAGCAAGTCACTTAAGTTTTTGCTAATCCTGCTTTCAATGCATTTTGCAGTTCTTCCATGTCCTTTTTTTTTTTACTTCTGTAGGCTTAAAAAAAATTTTTTTCTTTCATTTATTTATGTTTTCCAAGGTTTACTTTCCCAATTATTTCTTACAGGAAATGATCTTGAAAAAGAGTATGATTAAAAGGAAGGAAAACAGTCCAAAATTATAGGCAAAGAAAAAATACAATATATAAAAATTATTTTTCATGGAAAGGTAAAACCCAGACAAGATAAGATAAAAAAGGTCTTGTGTTGGAAAGGCCAGTTTAAAAAAAGATTTACTAGGAAAAAAAGAGAAAAGTTCTACAATTTCTAGATGTATTCTCCTTTTTATACATGAGGATTACAAGAAACCCAAACTTGGCAGCTTCCAACTGCTTGTTACTCTGCCCTGATTTCAGATCAGAAGGTGATATCAAACCAAGCTAAAACTGCAAGACTCCATAGGAAGCAAACTAAAATGTTATTTGCTTGATGAACCAACACCTGATCTGCAAAAATACCAAAACCAAAGGCCGCCCTGCCTCTGCCCCAGATACTTTAATCACTGCTTGTGTAATTAAATCCCACTTTCCCTTTCCATCCCTCAAAACCCCTTGCTCCAAACCAGTATCCTACAATTACTCCCCAGGCTTAAAATTTTGCAGGTGCTTCTGTGCTTTACTGATCTGAAGCCATAATGAGCACTTGACATCTAGGACTATTTCTGCAGTTAATAACAATATGCGATATGCTATAAGAATATTTATATCCATCTTGCTTGGATAGAAGACAAAGCAAGCTCAGGGGAAAGAACTCTTAATGCAGTAATATCTTAGGTAGTGGCAGAATAAAGCAGTGAAAAATACTGGCACAGCTAATGCCTCTTTGTGTGCAATTATTCCCACTTTCATAAGTTTGCCCCAGTGTGAAAGTTTTCTCCTTTAAAATGGACTGGCAAAGATAATCCATTAATTCAACAGCACTGGAAAGTTAACATTTTTTCCCTTCATTAGCAAGTTCAAAATTGCATTTTATTTCCATTTTGATGAGATTTTTATGAGTTAGAAGAGATGAAGTTGAACCCCAGGAGCTTAATGGACCCAGAAAGATCGCAGATACAGGATTGAATTCAATGAACCGTGAGGAGTTTAGTAAATTAATTAAATTTAAGAAAATAATGATTTTTTTTTTGTCTGCTGGATTAAAAATGCTAAAATGCAATGAAAAGTTAATTTAATGCTAAAACTTTTTCCCCCAAATTTATTTTGCATTGATATTAAATAACTTCTGCAAAGCTTAAAAAGCGGAGAAAAAAGAAGGGAGAAGACTTATAGAAAAATAATTATTAAACTATTTTCTGATTCCCTACTGTATCCTGAAATAATTTCAGTTTAAGGGCTGTCATTCAGAGATGTGAATGGCTTTCTCTGGGGTGTCAGTAGGGTTCCCCAGACCCACATTTTCTCTGTAGCCTTCTTTGCTTGGCCTCGTTGCAGAAACAACTCAGCTGTTGGGACATGGCTGCTGATCTCCGAAGGTTCATCGCCCATTATGTTCACATGTATCTGTGATGCAACGCACTGAAGTAGCTCACAGAGCGACAAGAAATTCTAGGGCCAGAAACTCTGGTTTCTCTTTCCAAGTGAAAAGGTTGAAGGGTTTAAATTTGCTCATTAAGCTCTTTGTGCCCCATTGGTAGGGTGGTTTATAACACCTCCTATGTTTCTCCTCTGCTTGGTTCTACCCAGAGTTATTCCTTTGCAGCATGTCTTACACTGTATAGCAGAAAAAAGAAAACATCCAACCTCAAGGATTGTCTCCAGGCACTTTTTGGAGATAACAAAGAAAAAGAAGGCAGCTCCCTAAACTAAATATTGAACTGCTGAATGAAGCTCACTCACCATCCTACACGCCTCAACCCAATCAGATGTGTGAACCTAGGAGATCAGTGAACATGTTGGAACAAGAGCTACTTTAATTCTCAGTAGATTGGTGCTTTTTTTCTTAATTTCTCTTTTCACACACAGTGTCAGACATTGCAGAGAGAGCTCTTCTCATGTAAGCTGCCTGAGATGTAATAAAGCGAACAACACAGGTAATTTCAGCAATTAGTGAGGGGAGTGTGTTAGTGTCACTGTGGAAACAGGCACTTGCCAGAAAGAAAAGTTAAAAAAAAAGACTTTGAAAAAGTAGAATTAAGTCAATTTCCCTTCCTGCCTTTCTTTCTCCTGGGTATACCATTGCGAAGAATGACATTTCAGAAACCTGTAACTACTGATGGTATGGCAGAGTCAGGTGTGAACATTGGAGGAATATGGCTTCACTCTACATTCAAAAACAATGCCTGATTTTCCTTTAAAAGAGCAATTGGCTTTGTCCTGTGATTCATGACCTGCCACTCAACAGCTGCTAACCAATCTTCAAGGCATGGCATTCAAGAGAAAATTAATCAGTAACTGAGAACTGGTATGACCAAAACCAGAGAAGAAAGCTCCTAAAGCCTATCATGAGGGTTATGAGTTAAAATCAATCATTCGATTTCTTCAACCCATTGACAGTCTCCACAGAGCGTTGCTCTTCAGTGGAGTTCAGGTAGAGAGATGGGCTCCAAGGTCATCTGATGTTGCTGAAATCCTACAGAAACCACCTAGGAATTGCAATATTTGGCCATGAATACCAGGTACCACTGAACTCAATGCTCAAGGGCAGTGAGTTCATATGGCATGAACTGATGGTGACTGGAGGTGTGCTTGTGCTTCTTGAGTAGATAAAATGACTGCTCAGTTTAAAATGCATGCAAGAAATGCTGTAGGAGATGACAGTGTATATAAAAAAAATGATGCAAGATGTAAGGGACTGACTGTGTATGTAGGGACAGGCATTATTTGGTTTCGATGTATGTGGAATTCAGGATGTCTGGATCTCACTGTGCATTGCCAGTCATGGATGCAACATATCAATCTTAGTTCCTGCCATTCTGCAGGAGGGGCAAATGCAGATTTGAATTTGTCTGTGGTTCAAAGCAACTGCAAGTTTTGGAGTTTGAGTCTGTGGGATTCTGTACAAGTCACTTCTTGCTAAGTCCCTCATGGGATAGTTGTAAATGAGTCAAAGTCATTGAATTTCTATCTGTAGCCACTAAGAGAGGGAAAATTAGAAAGGAGAAGATGCTGACTGTTACAATTTAGTTGCTCTTGGCATTAAAATAGATCTTTCACACAATTGTGGGGGTTTTTATGTGTGTGTGTGTTTTTTCTGTCTTTTATTTATTTCTTTAGGTTTTATTTGTTATTATTTTTATTTTATTTCATCAAAACAAAGAACCATTTGATAGCTGGCATTTTCTCCCTAGAAGTGATCATGATCAAGGCATCTCTTGACCCTTTTGAACAGACACCCTTCAAGGCAGGCCCAAGGGTTGAATCTGTCCTGGAGAACAACTTTACCCCATTTATTATTTTGGGCTAAGTTTCTGAATTTTCTTTGATAGTGGGAACTCACCATGTGGATCCTTGCTCTTTTAAAAACTCTGTAAGGGAATGTGGAGCTTTTGCTTTTTTTTTTTCTTCTTTCATTTGCCTCCCAACTGAGCCAAAACTACAGAAAGAGAAGACATTTTTACATTGCTAGAGCAAGGCTAGTAATGAGGATGACAAGCTTTGATAGTCATCCACTAAAAGGAAACCTGCTTGACACAAAATACCTCAACTCAAGATGAACCATTCTTTCAAGTCCAGACTCTTGGGAGAGGCAGAAGAAGCTAAACAATGAATCAGATGCTGAGAGATTTGAACCACTTGCTAAGGCTTGCCAGGGAATATTGTGACTATAGAGACTGGAGGTTAAACATGTGCTCTCACCAGCTGTGCCTGAGGAGGTTTGAGGACAGAAGGCCAATTGAAAGAGCAGTCATACACTCCCATTCATAATGGAATCCATTCCTTGATCCCTCATCTAATATCCAGAAAATGCACATGGCACACCTTGTGATGGCTAGGAAAGTGAGGAAGTGAAAAGCACAGGAACATACATGATTCTGGCAAGAACTCTGTTTTCTTGTATTAGCTAAAACAAAGAGGTCTTGAGGTGTCTGTATGCTTGTATTAATGCATGTCATTCAAATAGGCCAACTCAGAATCAGTATGAATAGTCTGCAAAAAGATTGTTTTACAGGTTTCAGGGAGTCTGAAGCAATTTGACCACAGGGTCCCTTTTACCTGAAGGAGTAACAAAGCCCAGAAAATGCAGCAAAGATGCAAAGAAAAGAACCAGAATGACTTTTTACTTAAAAGATCTTAAGATAAACTGGATGCCATGCAGATGTGAGTTCCTTGGCTGTGGAACATTATGAGGGCTGTAACACATTTCTGAGAATCTAAGCACACTAAGTCCTCCTATTACATGCTCCCACGAAGGTGAAGTCATCTCACAAAATGAACAGGAGTGCTCCTTTTCTACTGTGATGCTGGCCTGACTTCTTGGGTCTTTGCAGATAAAGCAGGTCTGTCTGCCTGGCGTGTAAAAACTTCCAAAGGGAGTTTTCTCAACTGCAATATTAGCACAAGACATTTTCATCTTATCAGTGAAATAGCCATGTGATAAATTGCATTCATCCCCATTCAGGTTAAACTGAAAAAGGGACTGGGGTGTGGGTTTCACATACTGCTTTAATTTACCCTCTCCTGCCTTCTGAAGATTTACTAGCAATTCTAATGTACTGCAGTCATGGAGGTTGTGCTCTGTTTCTTACTCTGCTTTTATTTTCCAGGTGAAGAATATGAAAGTAGGTTTTTTTGAAGCCATTTATTTATTTTCAAATGCACCACTATCTTCCTGCAGAGTGAGAAGTAATGGATAGAAACTCCAATAGGCTATTATCAGACTGATGCTGAGAATAAAAAGGGATGAATAAAGCTTTGATGGAGTCCTGAAAGCGTGTGTAACTATTGGTAGCTTAGAATTATATCTGCAGATTGCCCAGATCTCTCTGAGTATGTTACAGTATCTGCCATGACCCCTACCACTTACAGCATCAGGCTTCCTTACCAGCGAGCAAGGTTTTGCAGCGAAGAAACAATCTTGTCTTTCACTGAAGTTACTGGGAATTTGCCTAGTCTATGGCCGGTGGGATTTAGTTTAAAGTCTCCAGGTACAAAAAGCAATGGACCTGGCATCTTCATGTTGTGCTGGTGGTCCCTGGGATGAGGGAAGGAACACAAAGATCACTGTAACACAACACAGATCATCCAAGACATGGGCGGTAGGGACAAGCTGTAGCCAGAGCTTGAGAGCTTGCCCTCATTTTCTTGTTATGAATTTTCTTCTTATTGGGTTAATCACTCACAAGCAGACAGCTGCCATGCTCTGGGGTTAGGCCTTTCTGCCCTTGCTGGGAAGGCAAACCAGCCACGTCTTCTGCAAAGGATGGAGACCCACAATATACAAGGTCCATATATGTCAGGACCCCATATACAAGCTCTGTATATGTCAGTGACTCCTGAGCCTGAGGTTTGTCATGGGACAGAGCAGGGGGTGGTGGGCACAGAGAAACCCTTGTGACAGCGAGCCAGATGGAGGTCAGAAGTGGTTTAGTAGCCCACACAAGGGACAAAAGGGGCAGAACACCCTCCCAGGCTCTCCCCGGCTCTGTCCTACAGCAGTGGCACTGCTCTCCAGTCTGTCTGGTGTATGCGGTAGCCTGTGGTGGGGTAAGAAGATGATTCTTAGAGGTGAATCAGCAGGACAAGCCTGTCCCTGTCCCCATTCTTCCCAGATGCCTGCAGCCCCGTGGCTGTGCCAGGGAATAGCACAGCACTGGCAACTCATGTCCTGGGGCTAGAGGAACCCTGTCTGTCCTTGGGCAGTGAGCAACTGGGCCCAGAGGAGAGAGAAATGAGCTGTTAAGTTACATGCAGCACACTTGCGATTGCTCTTTATATTCCATACCCCAGTGCTTTATCCAAAGTAATTTAAACGTCTCAAGCTCTGGTGCCCCCATCACTTATCCTGGCACATTATTTTGCAGGCTGACTCATCTCACCATTTGCATTTTTCCACATGAAATTCAGAAGCAATTTCCCCTCCCTTCCAATTCCTTAATTTCACTGAGTACTTTGCTACATACTCCGCTTTCCTTCTGATGTTTCCTGCCTCACACCCTGGCTTCTTTCCTGCTCCTTTATATCCCCCAAACAGGATACAGCACCTAGAGTTTTCAAAATGTTTAAGCAAAGTGAGGGTGGGTTACTTGCTTAAAATTATGTCTTGGTAATATGCATGGTTAGGACATTCGTCCAGACTGCTCTGCTATTGGCTTCTTGCATCCTACTATTCACTTTCCTGTTCCTTTCCACCTTTATCATCCATAAAGTATTTCAGATGGGAATTGAGAAGAAAATTCAGAGGGTGCTGAGACCATGGCTGTGGGATCCATGTAAGTATGAGGACTGCATTTGCACACACTTGGTGCAGGGCCAAGAACCTCTCTTCCCTTTTTGTCTAGAAAGATATTCTAGACATGACAGTCTTTGTGCACATAATGAATGTTTTTTGAGTCTGATGTAATCATCAGAGTAGCTACTGTTTTCATAGGATTTACATGAGCCTTTTAAAGCAAAAACCAACACAGGAAGCATGACCATGTAGTTTTGGCATGCAGATTTTTAAAAGACTAAAGGAAACAATCAAAGCAATTCTTAGAAATCATGGAAATTATGTTAGGCACCAGGACTATCGATTTCAATACTGTCGTATGGAAATAAGAAAGGCCTATAGACAACCTGCGACAATCAAACAGATTAGTGTTATTTGCAAACCCTAATGGTATCCAAATATGTTTTTTTTTTTCATTAGGCACCCTTGAAACAGAGATTGCTGTGCATTTAAGACTACGAGCATTTTAGGCACGCTATAACCTATGGGTTTAATAACAATAAGTTGTTTTCTCTGGCTGATTTAAAACTCACTTGTCCCATAAGTGTATAGTAGATGGTTTTAATTAACACCTCAACAAAAACAATTTCTCAGGTGGGGGGATTGAAGTGTGGGCTGCATTTAAAGTTGTATATAGCCAAAGGAAATCATTTTTGTACTTGTTCTTCTCCCAAAGCATAATTTGTCAATGGAAATCTTTGTCACTAGACACCACCCACAAGAAGAATCTGGTAGGAAGAACAGTAATATTTGGACAGCTCATCGAATCTCTATTGCACATCTATAGAATGGAAAAAGACAGTGTTAGGATATCAATCCTCATGCTTAAGAGCAGAAAATCTATCAGTAATGAAGGCTTGGCCAGAAGTTGTCCATATATTGTTTCAGTTTTAATTTATAGGGGTCCAAAAATCTCAAGCTGCCAGTGTTTCAGAGACAGGAACACAGGTGACAAGGAGCCCTGTTCTGAGCCAGATGGCAATTTGCATTTGTTGGAATCTCAATTTCTTTTGGGAAAAACATAAAGAAAGGAATCAGGACTTTTGTGGTGCTCCTTACAATGCAGTCTAGTCTAACCTATGGCCACTGCCGCAGCACTCATCGGATCTGCACATGCCTGAAGGGAGCACAACCTACTGAGGCACATAGTCTTGGGGAATGGATGTTTGAATTAATTTTCTTCTGAAATGGCTCAAGGAAAACATGTCCCACATGGAGGCATGGAAAAAGCATGACTGAAATGAGTCTCCTGCTATGCTAAAGAACCATCTGAAAGATTTCCTCTGATATATTTTCCTGTCTTCCTCCCCAAACTAGTTGCTCTGCTTGTCCTTGTGAAAAAGCGTCACAGAACAAGAGCAATTTGTAGAACTTCTAGCTAGTTTTTTTGTACCACAAATCACCCTTTTCTGTGCAGTCTTAATTTCCTGGAAGAATCAGTAATGAGGAGGTTTTTTTTTCTTGGCCTGCACATTGCTTGGTCAAACAAGCCAAACGTCACAAAAGATGTAGACTTCATAGTTCTTACCATCTCAGGAACCTGTGTTTTAGACATGTTTCTGAGCTATTTCTTTGAACATGCTCAGGGGACATAGGAGCCCTTCTTTTTCAGTCATCTCCCTATTATCTTTGGCTATTAAAATACAAATCAAGCTCAATCATATTCGGAAGTCATAAGGGAAAGGGATCTAATTACTGCACAATGAGAGAACTCATGTTAAACACCTTATTTTGCTGTTAGGCCCTCCTGGGGTGCCTTGTGAAACCATGTATGTCAGGTTGAAGACAGAAGTGAAGCAAATACAAGCCAGCTGTCTGGAGAATTTATAAATGGTTACTTGCTCTTGATAAACCAACCAACCAAAATAATCTTCTATATAATTATCTCAAAAAGAAAGAGAAGATGAAGGATTTTGCTTATAATGGTCTCTACAGATAGAGGTTTGAATACTCTGGGGATACTCTAATGACACCCAGAAACAGGACAGACACAAATGGGATGACTTCAAGAAACAAGGGAAAGGAAATGCTGCTCATATTTGTAGATATTCTCCTTCTTGGCATCTGTTTTGTCTCTTACAAATAACTGTATCATCTGAGTGAGGGAAGGCAATTTGGCGAGTACAGGAAAAGCTGAAAACAAAGCAGGTGAAGAAACCCGCAGTCTCGAAAATCCATTTGAAATTTCTGGTGGCACAGAACAGAATGTAGAGCAAAAGAGGACAGATGCGTGGATTCACGGTCATGATAACATTTGCAAATGCAAAACAAACAGGAAACTCTAATTACATTAAAAACCAACAACAAGAGAGTCCACTGATCTGAAATCAGAATTTCTGTCTTTGTATTTCATCTTGCTTATTGCCAGCTTCCCATCATGGAGCAGTTCGGTGTTAGCACTCAGGAGAGTTCAGTTCTCTCACTTCCATGGCTTGATGAATTTGCTTGCTATTTTCTTGTTGTGGAGATAATACCAGCACTTATTCTGTCTTTCACATTTAGATTGCAATTCTTTGGGTGCATCATATATCTAAGTGTTTCTCTGCTTAGACCTGGGCCCAAGGGGAGTCTGACCTCGGTTAGAAGATACAATTTCTCCTTTATTGTTTTTTTACACAAGTATTCCTTTGTAATTTTCTCAAGATTTTTGTCATCTCTTTCTGCTAAAACCATAATGTTATCACATTGATTTTATATTAATTTAATACAACTTAACATTTACTAATGAAAACATAGCTTCCTTTCTCTGTGTATCTATGCATCTCCATGTAAAATATACTTCTTTTAAATTACAGTTGGATCATACCAAGAAAGCCAATGAGATTTCTCTTCATGGGGAACAATCAGACCCATTTGTTCTATTTAGTGTTTTACCCTTTTATAGGGACAATGGGGATAGAATTGTGTCAAAATCAAAACAGGGCTACTCTTTCAAGGCACATCCAATGCGTGGGCAGAAGTGAAGGAAAACTCTTTATTCAGTGGAAACTGCTGAGAGAATTTATACAGGAGTGCACAGGATACTCATCTAGACTTGCAAAAATAACTCTGCAGGAGTTCTAATGACCACCAGCCATCAAGACCATGGGTTTATGAGCCATATCTCCATTTTATTCTAGCGTGAACAGTCATTCAACTTGTACCCAATTGCAATTTGTTGTTTTCAGATATTGCCAACGGAGAACAATGTGGGTATATATTGTATGTGCATGTCAATAAAACCTATTTAGAATATGGTTTCATTTCCTTACTGCCACCTACTAGGAAATTACAGACCAAGTATGAAGTTTAACAGCTGTCCCCATGATCAGAAAGTGATTTTCATAAGGTTTTGAAGAGACACCCAGAGAAAACATTGATTCATGTTCAGCCTTGTAGCAAGCATACAGGGAGCCTAGATTGATAAGGAGCTAAGACTGGTAAATCATAATGTAAATAAAAGCACTATTTTTCATGCAGCTTATTTACAATGGCTTTAGTATGCTACATTTCCAGGGAAATATATGTTCTTGTCAGGAAACTTCAGGGGAAGTAAATGAGTTTGAATCACATGAATAGGTTTAAATGCCATGGCTGAAATTTAGTAAACTATTTTGCACTATCTCTTCTTCTTCATTAAAAGTGGAACATTTTTCTCTGTCTCTTAACGTACTTAATAATAAGGCTGGATTACCCCGTGGGACACTGGGTAGGAGAAGCATCCTTTAGCTTTTCTGAAAAATCTCACACTTTAGCATTAATTCCTCATCATGAGTCAGAATCTGACTCTGAATCAATATGTAATGGAGTCTGGGTCCATGAATATTCCTGCTGGTTTCTATTTGTCTGTGTATCCTATAGTTTGGGA
Organism: Eurystomus gularis; assembly: GCA_013400335.1. NCBI lineage: Eukaryota > Metazoa > Chordata > Aves > Coraciiformes > Coraciidae > Eurystomus > Eurystomus gularis. Next base: position 17,478 of record VZZY01007070.1, on the reverse strand, counting down.
CCCAACTATCATTGAACAATCTGAGCAATTTCCACAAAAAAATTAAAAGCATGACTATATGTGGTGCTTTATGAAGTCTCCAACTCTCCTTTGGCTTGGGGTCCAAATTTTGCTTTTGGGAGAAAAATATCAGCAAGAATTTGGAAATGGCAAGAGACATAAGACCCAAAAAAGATGTCTGTTAGGGTTTCACAGAGTTAGTGTGCTTACATGTTCCTGACTTCTAGTGTCACACAGAAGTGACAGGGTTATAGGATAGTGTGGCAGATATGACTATAACTGCATTTCTGGATTTTCCCGGCACTGTAGATATGTGCAACTGGGTGTGACCTACAGAAGTCACCACATTCTTCTGGCTGCATGAAAATAGAATAAACTACACTTATATCATCACCTGACAGGTATTTATGCAGCTTCTTAAATACCCCCCAAGAGATCTCACAATTTTCCTAAAAAAATCATGAGTAGCTTCCCTGCTACCCACATCAAGGGAGCTTTCTCTTTTCTGCTTTTGGAAACATTTCCTGCATTTTGATGTTACACGGTTCTCTCATTAGGCCTTGCATTTCACACATGAGTTTTAGGATCTCATGAGCTACCAGACTCTGAAAACCACAGGACATTGGTCAGTTCCAGGACCTGTAGCCTAATTTTTTTCTTCTTTTCTTTTTTTCAGTTGTACTGCATACTTATGCTTCAAGTTGTCCACACTCAGGATTGGAGAACTGTTTTACAAGGTGATGAACAAACACATTGAGCAAATGTTCACGGGGGAAACCTCTTTCAGTCTCAAAGATAAGAGAACAGCTAAAATGAACAAGGCAATACTTTGAGCAGTTCAGGCAATTCTGAACTTTACTTTTCTTTGGGGTCCTTTTTTTTTTTTCAATAGGATCCAAATCAGAAAAGAGGTACAAATCTTGGCAGGGAAAGCTAAGAACAAGAGCTGGTCTAGGAAAACCTGTCATGTTCTTACCGACTGCACAGATCAGCTGGATCTAGTAAATTTGGAAATCTTTATTCTCTGATAAAACCTTTCCACCCAGACAGGAACAACTCTCATACTTCCTGCTATAAAAATATCTCAGAAGAAGACTTGAAGCTAGTAATGACACAAAGAAATCAAACCACACGTGAAGCATTCTTAATTCATTTGAAGACATATTGTACATGTACCAGATAATTCATGATTACCAATTAACTTTATGTAGAAACTACTAGGATTTTATGAAGATCAATGACATCATAAAATCCATACTGTAGCTTAGGATGGGTGGATGGTTTCTGAGTCTCGACAGGACATAAGGGATAACTGAGTCTCACTAGCTGTACAATTATGCACCAAACATTCTCACCTACAATTTTCAGTGAGGAATCATTGTGGATTCAGTGATATGAGAGTTTTCCTATAACGGATAATACTTGCACAATCTGTTTTATTTTCCAGGCTGTTTTATTTTCCTATAACTTGTGGGCAGCACAGACAGGCTTTTGTCATCGAGGATTTCTTGTCACTTACAGGAGATGGAAGAGGAACAGAGAGATGAGAGGAGAGAAAGAATTAAGGAGAGCAGAGAAAAACTGGGGTTCAACTGTCTTTCTTCGGTATACTTCTGGAAACACAGAATACCTTTGTCAAATTGCATTTAAATTGGCCAAGGAGTGAAAAGATCTTTGGGAAACAGGAAAATGATCAATAGAGATGCACAGCCGCCCACATAATATAACCATGTGTCGAGGTTTAGGTTCAATCCACCAGACCTAGAACAGACGCTCTCTGTTAACCCCTCTTCCCCCCCACCCATAGAGGAAGAGAAAGAGGATAAGGGAGGGAGATTTATGGCCCCATCCCTTCCCAAATGGGAGAGGAAGGGGATGAGAGAGAGGTTTCTGGATTAGAAAAGGAAACTAAAACAGGTTTAATGAAGATAATAATAATAAAATGGAATATACACAAATATATACAAAACCAGTATCGAACCCAACCTCCCCCTGATGGCAATTATGTCACTGTCACCACTGAGGCTGTGCAGGCACTGGCAAAGTCCCAGACTGGGCTCAGCAGCTGAGGGAACCAGGTTCAGGAGCACATGAATTGGGATTAAAGGCACAAGATGGTCCAAGAAGAGAAGGCCGAAGGGAAGGGTCCAAGAAGGCAGAGGACCCCAAAGAGAAGTGAAGGCCAGTGGAAGGGCCAATGGGAAGGGAAAAAAGGGCCGAGACCCTTGTGATCCCTCAGCTTTATACTGAATATGGCGTATATGGGATGGAATACCTTGTTGGTCGGTTTAGGGTCACCTGTCCTGGCTGCTCCTCCCCACAGGTGTGACCTTTCACTTTCTGCACCCCCCAGTGTGGTACTCAAGAGTTAGCAGTGACCTTGGTCTGCACACCAATCCTGGGTAGCAACTCTAAACATCAAGCGTTATCACTGCTAGAAGCAGACACTGCAAAAACATGCTGTTAGCTTCAGAAAGTGCTGTTAGTTAGAGGAGACTCACCTGAAAAGTAAAATCACTGAACAGAATTGGTTTGGTTCTATCTCAAACCAGGACATTCCACCCCTTATTCCATACCATTTACGTCATACCCATCACTAGGTTATTTCTTTCCGTAGAAAAGTTCATTAAGTTCATGACTGCAAATTTCCATATATGGCAGCAGTTTCTTGGGGCAGGAAAGATATTATGGAATTCATCATGGTTCATGCCCACAGGTTGCAGACTCATCTCAGGAGGTCACTGGACGCCACTTGATGGAGCTAACTCTGGTCATCACCACTATGTTACCCCGAAAGACCCTTTTGAATACTGTTAATATTATGCAACTAATGTACAGCTTAATGAGGACACCATGGAAGTCTTTTTCCCTAGGAGACTACTGTGATAAGAAAGACGCTAAAGGGAAGTAGGGAATGAGAAAAAATTCTGGATTATCATCATTCTCAGCAACCAAGAGCCTCACTGTTCTTTGAAGCTGCAGCTATATTTGTTACATATTTGGTCACTCTCCCAGACGAATCCTTCCCTACATGAGCCTGCTTCCACATGTGGATTAATAAGTTCTTCACAACACAGGAACCCAAGAAATGTGTATATATTCATTAGCTAGGGCTCAAAAAAGAGACAGCATTTTCAGTTGAGGGATTGGAAGGACCAGGAGGTAATGGCTTCCTGCAGTACTAGTCCCTCTCTGCCTCAGTGGAAAGTCATTGTCCTTGGTTGTATATGATAAAAATTAATGACGTTTTCTATTGGCTCTAGGGTGAAGCAGACACTAGAGAGTTCAAATAATCTTTCAGAGTGATCATTCAGCAGTAACAGGCACAAATTAAGATATAAAATGCAAGTGAAAAATGGCCTTCCTTTAGACGATCAAGAGTGTGGACATGTAGGATGAGATAAGCCATGGCTTACCTAGCTTTGCTCTCATTTTAGCTGATCATTCACAAAGGACTGAGAAGTCCACGCTGAGGGTTCTGACCCACACACACCCCCCACCCCAAATAAAACTGCTGTGTTACAAGACCAACCGGAAATAAGGATCTCTTGTTTGCAAACAATAAAGTGGAGTTGCATATGTGAGGAAGATGGTGCAGGAAAGCAAAAAGAAAAATGGTCTTTGCCACAGGGTAAGGGCTTTTTATTTTGATTTATATAGATCTAGTTATAATGAGGTGTCGACTTACACCTGAGATGTCTTGGTTGTTCCAAAATAAACAGACAAACAAAGTTAGTCATTTGAAGGAGAAAAAAAAGATAATTACTATTTCCAATGCACATAGCTGTGCAACTCATTGCTTCAAGATACGCTAACAGCCTCCAGTGCAAATGAAAAATGCACAGGTTCTTTACATAGAGCATGGGAATAATCAAAATTAAGTAAATTGACGTATAAAAGTGAAGAATAAATAGAAAAATTTATGAGTCATGACACAAGCCAGCATTTAATGGGTGGGAGTTAGACAAGGTAAAGTATAATTGTCAACTGTGACTTCTCTTAGACTTTTCTCCTGAGAATATGGTACCAAACTTTGTGCCAGGGACAGGATACTATAGTAAATGGTCCATAATTTTCTACAGCAAGATAATTTCCATGTTTTCAGTGATGTGGTCTGTCAAGGAACAAAAAGCATGTCTCAAAATGCTGCATGAAGTGAGAACTGGCAGCTTGCAAAAGTACAAAGTAACCGCAGCACGAAATAGCAAAGTTTCCAGAATGCACAGTATTTAATAAGCAATGTGATGCAGAATGCAATAACTATTAATAAAGCCACTCCACTGAATTGAGTTTAGCACGATTAAACTTTTCTTTACTTTATTTCACAGCCCATTTAAAATGTTCTATTTTTCCTTAAATGACAAAGGAAAATCTGAGCTTTAATAAAACACAGCAGCACAAATTCAAGGCAGCATATGGCACAGATGAACTGAGAGCATTATCAGGAAAAAGACAACAGCACCAAAATCAGAAATCCAGGCTGTGACACCATGTAATTGATTTAGGTAGTAGAGCATCTTTACACAATAAGCGATGAGCAAGTTACAGCATTTCAAGGTTTTTGAGAACATGGTCATGCAAATAAATACATCTTAGTGGGAGGTAGGAAGTGGAAGAGGGAGTTTGCAAGAGGTTTACAGCAGCTAGAGAAGTATCTGGTATGTTCAGCTTTGATCTCTTCCTGTTTTGGTAAAGCCCTGATCAGTTCAATATCATTCATCCCCCACTCACCATGGAAAGCCCTTTCTTTCAGGAGTAACGCTTCACCAAGTGCAGGCCAAGTTTTACAATATTACTCAGGGTGAGGTGTTGATCATTTGTGAAAACACCTCCAGGGCCAGGACTGAGTAGCTGTATCTTTCAGGGCAGCAACACAGACTTTGTTTCTCATAGAAAACTGTAATGGCAGAGAAGGAACAGTGAATAGCAGCTCCAGATTTTCAATCTAAGGTTCAGTTTCGAAGACCACCTTCCTCCATTAAGGAGTTTTCTTCCTGCTTCTCCTAAGAGAAGAATTCTCCTAAGAGTTACAGCACTTTCCAGGTAAGTGGGAACTGTGAGCATGAGTTTCCTCAGTACGAGCTCTCTAACTCTTGAGCTTTTGTATGAGATAGGATCTTCTCTGGTAGACTTTTGAAAAGGAATATAAGCTGTCATAGCATGTTGTGCATGTGGCTCAAGGTCATCTGTCTGATGCAGTTAAGGCCCTCTGCCATTTACTCTCATGGTGATGCACATCCAGTCATGTGCAGACTTCTGTTTCAGTGCCTGTGGTGGAAGCCACATAGGCAGTGCTGTCTAAAAACTTAAATATTAATGAATTAATCATCATCAGACTGCAGTGCAAGGTGAAGGTGTGTGATACACAGGCCTACTTCTGTTTCTGAAGAGGAGTGGTTTTGTAGGTGCAACCTGTTTATAAACCTGTTTTGGAAATGAAAATTGCCAAGTGTAGCGCACAATAGCTTTGATAGATGATAGATGGACTGAAACCGAGGACAGAAGCACATGACGGAAAGCATTTACAGCACTGCAACATATCAAGTCCTTGCCCGCCAGCTAAGCCAGTATGACTGACTGAGCACACATTTGTGCTTGCTCCAGCTGTAAAATGAAATGTATTAACTTAAACCACCATGGTTTATGTTCCATTTTCCTTTCTAATGGGGGTAGGTTATGAATGTTCGCAAGGTCATTCCTGACGCCTCAACGTCTTCACTGACAGATGGCAACTCGATGAGCTGTGGTAACGCCATCATTTCCACTCATGTGCCCGTATCCCAAGGAGTCCTGAGCATGTGCAGCTCAATAAAATCCAGGCTCTTACTGTGCCTCAAGAGAAACAATTACAAAGCACACCACTTCCCACCCCACGAGACCACAGTCAGCAGGCTACAGAAGTTTTCCATCGTGCCAGTGTCCCTTTTGCAATTCATCCGCCGCTGATGTTTTCAAACCTGTCTGTCTGACAGGCCCTGTTACAGCAGACAGACTGTCGCGGAGATGACAACTTGATCTGTATCTCTTTCACACCTCTTTAGGGATAATTTTTGATGTGAGGTAGGTTTTGATCAACTGCTGCCTCTCTTATATGCTCAGCTAAAGAAGCTATTTGATTTTTTTTTTTATTGTGATGGGTAAATATGTCACTCATGTTGTTGAACATAGTGGCAACAGGAGATATAAATATGTCATAGCTGATGGTTACAAGCCTCAGTGATCATACTGGGCTTGAATTAAGCGTTATTTTTGTACTCCCTTTGCAGACACTGGCAGACAGTTCTACTGCCTTTGAAATTTAAGAAATGAGCCACTTTCCATAAATATAAAATACACTGGTATTCTTAACATTCCTGTGTATTTTTTCTTCATGGGAATAAATAAGGCCAAAGAGAGAGGCAAGTAAGAATGGCTCTTCTATAAGATTCTTGAATTGGCCAAGAGAAAAGGGGTTAGAGAAACTTTCCTAGATCTTCTTGTCATAAGCTCTCCTGTGCTATCACTCAGGCACCCCACATTGCCCTGCAGGAATCAGCAGCAGAATATGTTTTTCCCAAGACTGGTGTTTAATGAACCAACATTTTTCATGCTCCTGTCCTTTGTCCATAGGGGGGTGTGTGTGTGTGTGTAGATAGCATGTTTGGGGACCTCACCCTGAAGTGTCAGAGTAGTGAGGGAAAAGTAGGCCTGCTATGTTGAAGAACACCCCATTTTCTTCTAGGGAAGGTCTTAGTGCAGCCTGCAGCTTGCCTAGCAGTCTTTGAGTCCTTCTGCCTGTAAGGGTTATAGGTCACAATCCTGCATTTTAGCTTCCTCCACCTCTCTATCACTGTCCTACAACATGGGCACTGTACCAAGTCCTCCATGGCCAGGCCTGTCCCTTGCTACATATAACGTAGTTCCAACTGAGCTGCATGGCTGTAAAACTACTGCTAACTGGTATCCGTCTTCATCTGACTCCAGTGAACCTTTTATTTCATTTCAAGATCAAAACTGGGGAAGTTAGACGGAATCTTTAGTCCTTCTTCCACTTAAGTGATTCTGAGAACCACTCCTGCAGGGTTTTCTGCTTTGCTTTATTTCCTATATTTTTTTTCCCCTGTACTTTTGATTTTTTTTTAAAGTAGTTTTGGTACTAAAACAATGGTTGAAAATCCACATGCAAGGGAATGTCAAGAATCAATATTTACAGTCTGTTAATGTTCCTTCTAACTGTCTTCTGATGTGAGAAATGGAAGAACAACTCTATCTTTTCAAGCTGATCACCAGCCTTCGTTCCAGCCAGACAGTTTCCTTGCTGATAGGGTTATGTTTTGTGGCCATGTAAACTCCATATGCGTGTGTTTTTGACAAGCCATCAGGACTAACCATCTGGAGTGATACTCTGGCATTATTTTTTTTTTTTCACACAGAAAAAACAGCCAACCAGAGACAAACAATTTAATGATCATCTTGTAAAGTGATGTTTTAGAATCATATCAGCAGGGAAATGAATGTGCTAAGAATGCTGTTAAGCATGTTCCCAGGCAGTAGAATAATTGAAGGTGTTTATTAGGGATTTGTCATGAGAACATTAACTGTCTGAAGATGATGTTATTCTGTGAAAAAGAAAAGGTTTTGAACTTCATTAGACAGAATTTTTGGACCTGGCATAATTAAGATTTTTTTTTTAAAGTTGAAAAAAAATCTAGGATGGCTTTTTCTGTGACCATGAAATATTCCTGAGAAAGCCAAATGCAGACTTCTTCTACATGAGTGCAAAAGTATCCACTAATGGATTCTGAATTCAGGAAAATGCAAGGCAATACTTAGAAAGATTTCCCTCCGACACCCTCCTCCTCTCCCCAAGAATGTAATGTTATTAAGGTTTTTTTCCTCTTAAATACTGACTTACACCACCCTGGAGATGCTTTTCTCAGAATAAAACAATAGCTTTGGGTACCTTTGGGGACTGACTGTTACTAGGAAATGCTCAGTAAGCAATGGCAGCAAGGAATACCCATTTTTATCTGAGGCTGTCCAAGGATCCATGATTTGCCAATTAGTAAATTTTAATTAACAGGTACTACTGCACTAATTATTCGGCTGTTGTGCTATCGAGATCCATGTCAGTGAATTCATGTCTTCAGTGAAGAATAAATATGTTTTTCACAGCAGGGACTCATTGTTCTCGCTTTGTGTGTTTATAGCATCTATCGCAACAAGGTCTTGATTTCACTTTTTGGTCCATTACTATGGTATAAATATTGCATTAAAAATTAGAGCACTACAATTATCCTCCATCATAATTTTCTGAGAATGCCTTTGTTACTTTTACTGAATAGACTTTACAGCATGTATCAAAAAAAAAATAACACAATCAACCATATTTTTCCACAGCTTTCTGGAATTGTCCCTTAAAATATGTCTGTTTAGCATCTGACAGTCAGGCTCTGTTTAGCTTGAGAAAGTCTGCCAGGGCAGAGCAGCTGAGATATGCCAAACCAAAGGCACTGTGGGAATTGTCTTCCTTCAGGATTAACTCTGCTTCCAGAGGCTGAATGTTCAGCAGAGGTCTGCTAGGAGCTGCAGTATTCTGTTCCTTGTAGGATTAATCCAGAAAATCACACAGCTGGGCTAAAAATGAGTCAAAACGAGGAGTCCTGAGATCAGACCAGGGCAGAAGTCTCCAGTCTTGGAGAAGATTTCCACCTACATCTCTGAAAGGCAGAAGCCGGTGAAGCCTGGGGACTGGGATGAAGCTCAAAGACTGGGATGTGGGTTTGACCAGACACCCAAGTTCCTTACAGCATCTTCTGCAAGGGTTACTAAATGGAGACATCCTACAGTTCCTGCTGTGCTGCTACTGAGTGTGCATTTCCAGTGATGCTGTCATCCCTCAAGCCCTTCAATGGACCAGAATAAAGGACTGTGCAGCCCTTTAGGAGTATGGGTTGCAAACCACAGAAGCAATTAATTGGATATATTTCAGACAAGTGTTTGTAGCAGAGCTCTCTCCTCCTTAGTATCTATGGCTATATATAGCTGTTGGCTATTTTGTTTATGCATTTTGCATCTTATTTAAACAGCCTTCTTAATTTTATGTCACTTTTTTTCATCTTCTGTACCCCGTTTATTGCATATAATACAAGCTTTTATGTTGTGTTTTACTAGTGCATCTGAACTTTGAAACCGCTGGAACTAAAGCCCTTTTTGCCATAGTTTATATTTCCAATTTCTTGTATTTGTTTTCATTAATCACGGCTTTCTTCACAGGTGGTTTCTTTTATTACCTTGTTATTGATGCGAGCAAAACACAATTTTTTTTCCCTCTTGTACATTTACTTTTCCCCATTTGAGTTACGCCTGTTGCATTTATAAATGACCATGCCTGCAAGGCATTTGGGCACTTAGATGAGAAATGCTGATGCTGAAGTCAGAGCTTTGAGACACTCGTGTCCATTTGCAGTTAATTTAGGCAGCCTCCACAGCTCATGGATTTCTATCTATCTACATCCAGATCTCTGGGTAGTTGTGTTCTTCTTCTTGCATTGCAAACGGAAAAAAAAGATAAAAAAAGAGAGAGGAATACACAAGACAAGTGGAGGGTCAAAAGGGTCTTGATGTAGCACTTTTTTCTCCATACACAGAAAGAACCATGTCTATTCAACTTTGGGAGAAGACATATTACAAGCATTGGATAAATGGGCACAAAATAAGGTACTGTATATAGAAGGCAAAACCAACACTATTCTTGGACTTTTCTACTGGTAGGAGCCAAACCAGAGCAAAGAGTAGAGAAATATTTAAAAATACACTTTCTGTTGCTCTCCCTCAAGGGTGTAAACAATATTAACTAGCGAAACTCATTGCCGTGTCTTCCAGCTCTCAGGCATACATGAGGCTTTGAAAAGAACCTACTTACGGCACTAATGAAAATTATAACACTAATAAATTATATAAAAAACAAACCCCAAACCTCAGAATTCCACTATGCATTGCTTTTAACTTCTGCTTTGTCCTCTTGATGTTGAGCAAAAGGTCTAGAAAATTCAAGGGATGATGCTGGATCTTATTATGCTGTGACAGACCTTGTCTAGAAGGGCGAAAAGGGGACATACTGGATCAGAAGAGAGAAGGAAAGGGCTGTGCTTGCAGCAGCAGAGCTGTCAGCCTGAGCTTCAGCTCATTGGGTTGTCAGAAATGGTTTCTGCAAGCTATGGGAGTCCTTCAACTGAGCTTGCTGGAAGCTGACAAGACAGGGCTGAGCCACAAGCTGACAAGACAGGGCTGAGCCACACACTGCTTTGATTAATACATTTTTGTACTGCCTTAAATATCTATGAGTCAAAATGTAAATGAAGCCAATACACGGTTAAAACTCAGATCTCCTATACTGAGCTTCCCTTACAGCCTGTGGGACAAATCAGTGACCTGCATGTTCTTTATCCTCCACTCCCAGATCACTGCTGTCTTTGTTTTGGTCACCTATGGAAGTTGCTCCTGTTGCAATTGCTCCTGAATTCTGGGCTTGATCCGGCAAAACTGAAATAAATTCTCCTTTTTTCTTAAGCAGGTTTGAATCAGGGTCTCTGAGATGGGAATGGCAGTTTAATGAGAGCCTTTGGGCTGGGGAAGAGAGGGAAGAGAAAAACACAGCTGCCAATAAGCCTGGACTTTCTCAACAGATGGCTACTGTGGGAGTGTATAAAGGGCCCCTTGCTGTCACAGACCACTTAAGGCTTTTTCTCCTTTCTTTTTTTCCTTTTCAGTCTAATTGAGAAGAGCAGATATTTTTCTCTCTTGATGCAGGCAGTGGCATATTTTTCATCTTGTAGCAGCATACAAACCAAAGCTATTAAAACAGCCAAAGACCGTCAAAAGGCAGCATAGCAGGACAATAAAAATGAGTCCACCTCTGCCCCGGAAATGGCCCAATTTTATTTTCTACCTGTCATGTTGCTATAACAAATAGGAACACCTTTGACCACATCCACAGACGTGTGGGAAGGGCATCCCTTATTTATCCACCCAGGTTCAGTACAAAAATCAAGCTCAGCCTCTGTGCAGTCAAGCTCTTCTATTTTTTTTTTTCCCCTTTCAGCATCCTTGTCCATTATTAATCAGGAGATTTACTATTGCTTCGGCTGGATTTTTATTGCATTAGATACTCAGGGTCAGATCTTGCCTGCATGCAGTGTCTGTAGTAAAGTACTTGGGTAAAGGGCCTGTGTTCTGTGCTACAGGTAAAATCTGATCCTAAATGAAAACCCAGGCTAAACATACTTGCTCCTTTCCTAATTCTTACTATATTTATACACTAACAAACAATTTCATGAATGCTGGAGGACATAAAATTGGCCGGAGAGCAGTCAGAAACTGGCTTTTGGTAGGTAAAAATTCTAGATCCTAAACATATTTTCTTCAAACTCTTTGAGTCAAAGAAAAGGATGTGGGTTAGCACACTGTTAAACTGCAATCCCACGTGCAGGATACAGAGTAACAATGATTTGCTGATGCATGTCACTTAGGAAATGTGGCTACAGGTATTGAAATAAATGTATTCAATATGAATAATGCAAATGCCATTTTAAATGTCCAGTTAAAAACTCTGCATGAGCTTTTGGCTGACATCCTAGCCTATTAAAGCAAGCGGGGCTGATCCCTGCCACTGCTCCAGAGTGACCTTAAGCCACCGTGTGTCCTCTCCTCTCCTTTCCCTTTCCTGGCTTTTTGCTGTAGCCCTTTATATGCATGCTGGGATGTGAGAGCACTCTGATTATGCTCTGTTGTAATAGAAATAGCAGGCAGATTAAGAAAAAATATTTTTTGTTTGTTTTACTTGGCCCTCATGACTGTGGAGAAGAGTTTAAAAATCCTTGAGCTCAAAATCTAAAATCCAGAAGGCAAATCAAGAAAACGCCTCCTTTCCCTTTTGAAGCCAGTCCTGCAGTCTGGGGAGCCTTGATTCTCAATTTTACTGAAATTGCTGTTCGAGGAGCTGAAGTGAAAACCATTTTTAGTTTAAATTAAAGACCAATCTATACATGGAAGACAAGTACAGACATTTCTGTACTCTTCTGCAAAGCTTGGCCAGCCAAGAGGATAGCTTTGCACTGCTCTCTCTGTCTTGGAGAAACTTCCCATCTACTGGGCAAGGCACTGAAATCCTACTTAGGAAAGGTGCCTCTCCATCAGCCAACAACAAAACTGACATGGTCAGACTTACCAGAGCTGCCAATGTGGAGAAGTGGGACTTTTGCAGCACCAATCTCCCTGGTGGGGCTGCATCCATTTACATTGTCTTTAGATCCAGCCTCCCAGATGCCTTAGGTGCATGGCTGATTTATGCCAGAAGGGTGTCTGGGCCTTACGTAAAGGAAAAACACCTCCAGCCTATCTCTAAGCATTTCAAATAGCACTGGAGTGTGCTACAATTCTACAGCATGGGTGAGAAATTGAAACATGTGGGTGAACCCCTGTTGCTGGCAGAGGCAAGAGCTGGGTCTTGCATGGGCAAACTGCACAAGCCCTGCTGCAAACAGCTGCCTCTGCCCTGTCCTTCCCTGGGCCCAACAAAGGCTGGCTGTAAAAAGAGACTGAGTCCTGTTTTATTGTTCTCCAGCCAGCCTGGGAAGACCTGGCACTACACAGCTGTCAGCCAGATTGGCCCTCACAAGTATCATATGCTTTACCGCACCCATTAACTGCCTGCTTTTCTAACCAGCCTTCCTGTCATTCATCCCAAAGTGCAGGTGCGTTAGCATCTTTGTATAGCAGCCTGAGAGGCAATAAATAGCCAGGTTTGCCAGGTATAACTGTAATTCAGCAAGACGAGGGATAGACAGTCTTTCCTTTACACAGCTGAAGACCGCCTCTGCCCCCTCTCTCCTTCTAGCAGCCTGCCCTGAATGTGTCATACAATGGCTAGTGAGCATTTCTTTTAAATAATTTCCCTGCAGCTGGAAAATGCCCCGGTGTTCTCATTACTCACACTTGTCAAAACTGTGCAAAGATAGTGAAGAATCCCTATGGTGTCCTGAGGCTTTGGGCTGGATTTCTACACATTGTACTTGCCCTAAAGTACGCTCTGACTCTGAGTTTCAGGATAAAGATGATGTTTTCATGCCTGAGTGAGGAAGACTGTCCAGACAAGAATCTTGAGCCCTATTCCTGCTCCTCCAGGCTGCAAGGGACTTGTAGGATGGATCAAATTAACCTGTTGACTACCATACAATTTTGCACCAGCTAACTCCAGCCTGTGATCCTTACTTCACATTAACAACCCAGTTGACCCTGGAGCCCACTTGGGATCTGCTCTCCAGTGTAATATCCTTACATGGGATAACCTTCTATTTCTTTAATTTATTGAAGGACAGATATTAAGATACTTGGAGCCTTAGCAGTTTTTAGGTGCCTGCATTGAGTAGGTGTCTAAATAATTTGAGGGCATCTGAGGTGTATGCTTGTTCAGATGAACACATATTCTTAACTGCATCGTTACACAGCATCTGGTCTAATATAGCCCTGATCACAATTAGCTTTGTGAGAGAAGGCCTGGGTAGTACCCCTGTTATTGTCTGCCAATCATATTGTGTAATTAATAAATACATTTCCTCTTACAAGGCTATGAAGTAGCTATTTTCTCTGAGTCTGATCCTGAGTCAGGACATGCAACTTAAGGGAAAAGTGCTATTCTAGCTAAACATCAGTGTAGAGATCACCTTTCTTAAAAGTAATCTCGTCTCTCCGTCAAGTAAGGAATCTTGGTAAAGTACTTCACTTATGAAACCTGCCATCGAGGCACTTCCAGCCATCCCCACAGTGGAGATGTTTTGTTTACACTAACGCCCTTGCACTCTTGCCATTTTTATTTTGAAATAACTCCCATACAGCTCAGACATATCTCAGGTGACATCTGAGTTTCATTTAACGCCCTCCTGAAGCACAGGTTCAGTCTGACTCCTCCAGCTCATCCTGCCACCTTTTTCAGAGTAACAGTACCTCCTGTGAGAGCACAAATTGGGTCCCCAGAGTTATGGAGCAGGGACATGCGAGCCTGGTGTGACAGGCGCTGCTCTGCCGAGTCAAACACCCTGTTTAACTAGAGAGGATGCTGTCATTCAAATGGGAAAATTCCCAGCATAGAACCAGTGCTTTCTACTAAGAGACCATGGTTCAATGTTGTGTGTATGTTGGTGTGAGAAATTACTGCTCACTACTATGTTTAGCATGATGAGACTTAATCCACATGACATTAAGTCCACAGGGACTTTGCCACTTTCCCACAGTGATGTTTACAGCTCTTACAATTTCAGTGTTCAGGGTAATGTGAGTGTTGCTTCGCTGTCTCATAATGATAGACCCAGTCCCTTTGCTCTGCAGTCCAGTCCATGAGCCGGACCGACCTCCTGCTTTCTGAGGGTTTCCACATTTGTTAATCTTGCTGTGATCCTGGGGAAAGCCCAAGTTAAATCCTAACTAATGCCATTAATCAGGGTAAATGAGGAAGTTTCAGGATAATTTTGTTATATGTCATAGTAACTTCCCCTGCAAAGTATAATTTTCACTAAATTAGATATTTGAGAGTGAAGAGCACAGTACTCACAGCAATTAACAGCCCTCAAGAAATCCCTGAGCAGGGCAAGACATCCCTGCTACCGGCTGTCATCAGAGGATGCCATAACACATGCTGTAGGGAGCTTTGGCTTAGGTGGTAGTATTGGCATACACATCTTAGACATCAGGTTAACACAGTAGCTGACACGTTGCTGGTATTGGGCTGAAACTCTCACTGCCAGTGCTGGGTTCCTTTGTGAAAGGTGAGACTGGCAGGGTGTCTGCAGAGCTGAGGTTGCACTGAGACACGGGCAGCACTTTGGGTCACTGGCAGGAAAGGCACTTCACTGACGGCTGCCTTGTTCCAGCTGTGTACCTCCAGCTAAGAAGCTCTACATTATTTACCAAAGCAGCAAATTAATGCCAAGCAGCACCAGCACCTTAGCGCTCAAGTGAGTCATACATAAAACATGCTTCCTTCTGCGAAGGCATGCTGTGCCGGTGGAAAACAGGCTGAGGAGGGAAGGACTGTGGGAGATGAGGAGTTTAGGGTGGCAGGGGTAAGGATCTTCAAGAGAGATGAATAACGGAGGTAGTGGATCAAAGTCAAGCTTCCCAGGTGCACCGTGAGTTAGCATGACGGGAGGGAAAGAGAGAAAGAAAAGAAAAGAAGCAGCAACATTTTTAAGACTGAGCAGCGAGTATTGGAGGTGAGGCTGGAGAGAGCGGTTTATTTTATTGCTCCCTCACAGGTATGTTTTCTATGCATATGAGGTATGGTTATAAAAGCCTTTGGTTTTCTGAAAAAACAGCAGGAGCATTAAGTAGCCCTGGCCATCTGCACAGTGAAACGTGCTTTCAGCTCCACAGCCCTCCGGTACACTTGTGTCTCCCTGAAGACTCTGATTTCAAGTGTGCTGAGCTCTAAAGCACCTTTACTCAAAGGCAGTCACGTCACCAGTGTGAGCAGTTCCCAGCTGTGCTAGTCCCTGAAGCTCTTGCATATCTCATACTGAAATTCCCCTCAGGGCCAGTAAAAAGATTTTAGCCTTCTCAGCCTGATGAAGCCCTAAAGTGTTGCTGGGTTTTTAAAATCCTGTGCCCTGGGATAAGTCACTGCATCTTTGGCTGGCTTTGGAGATGGAACCAACTAATGAATATCTCTCTTGAAATAAGAAATGGAACATCCTTTCATCTGGACATAGTTTCTCACAGCCCCCAGGTTTTCCAGAAAAAAATACTTTAACGAAAGGTCTTTCCAGACAGATCTGTCTTGGTGCCAGGCAGATTTTGGGGCAAACTGTGCAAGCTACTTTGAAAGACAGCCAAACATTTCTACCTGGTATCTAGCAGGCTGTGGATCAGTGCAAAAGGTCTGATTTAATGGCGCAGGGAGGTAGCTATTTATCTGTGCCATTAATTGACTGCCTTGTGGCTAGCGCAATGTTGCCCTGGGTTTTACCTTTCTTTCCCTTTGCTCAGGGAGGATTACCTACAGCAAGGAACCCAAACTCCACAGCAGGGTGTGAGCATTTAAAAGTGGTCCCCGAGCACAGGTGCCAGCCACCAATCGGGGCAGCCAGACCCCTTTCACCCCAACAGTCCTCACTCAGAATAATTTAAAAATTGTCTACATGACAGTGGCTGAGGAAGGCAGTTCCCTGCAGCGTACGCCTGCTGTGTGTGAGAGTGTGGCAGTAACCTAAAGAGCTTTCTAAGTGTCTACAGGCTTCCCACAGATGTTATGCACTGAGAAAAGATTTCACGGAATGGAAAAGAATAGAGAATCGTCTCTAATTACTAAAGAAGTAGAGAGAGGAGACTTTTACCAAACTCTGCATGTCCAGAGCAGTTCAGAGGTAGATTTTCTGTGCGCCAGCTCTGAAATACTACAGTCAGAGCAGCTTAGTCAGATTTTGGGCCCCATTTTCTTTGCTGTCAAGCCAAGCTCTTGCAGGAATACTTAAGCATTAAGCAGTTATTAAATCTGATTCTATCCTTACAAAGAGCAGTAGAAGGATAACGCTTCTCAGAGTCCTAGTTTGCAGCTGAGGTTTGTGCGGGCAGTGAATTCCTCTTGCCCTGGCCTCGCATGATTTTCAACAAGTTCCATCTTGGTTGTAATGAGGTTGATGGTTGCTGGTGCCTGTGACTATTTAGTAAATTAATGGTATGAACAAATGTCTATGCATCCTTCATAGAATCATGAAATCATTCTGGTTGGAAAGGACCTCCAGGCTCATCAAGTCCGACCTTCATCCCAACATCTCCCTAACCACGAGACCATAGGTGGTAGCACCATTAGGTGCTATCCGTCGCTGAGAGCAGCCCTTCGCAGCCGGTCCATCCTCCAGCTGATCAGGTGGATCTTGGCAGCCCAAGGGGTTTCCTGGGGCCTGGAGTCACACGGGCAGCGAACCACCCGTGCTGCTCTCACAAGATCAGCAGGCAAGGTGCAGGCAGAGCCGCAATGACTGACCCCCACGCTGAGACCCCTCTGAGGGAGGGATGGAGCATCCCTGCGCACTGAGCAACGTCGGGCACAGGGGCTGTGGCGCAGCAGGCTGGGCAGCTGGTCGCAGGGGCAGGGCCTGCTATGGCTGCCACCTGGGCCAAACCGTTGTGAGAAGAAATGTGGCAACTCGGACGGAGATCCCGCGCAAACACGCGGGTACCCCGGCCTCTGGCTGCAGAGCGTGCCGGGGCCTGGCACTTGGAGTGGAGGGTGACAAAGACCCGGGAGATGGTTCCTAGAGCCAGGAGACCCGGGGGAGGAGCGAGGAGACCCAGCCGCAGTCAGCCGCAGTTGAGAGGGTCACGTAGCCGAGGGCGTTTCCGGCGGAAGCGCGGGAGGTTGAAAGGCGGCGTAGCCGGAAGCGGCGCCCGGGCGGTGAGGGGCAGGGCGGCCTCGGCCTGCTCGCCGTTAGCGCGGCGGGTCTG
>VZZY01007069.1:29086-72882 GCA_013400335.1 Eurystomus gularis | reverse complement strand
ATATTAACTGAATAAACTCTTCAATGAATATTTTTCCCTAGAATTTTTCCACTTTTATCCTTTCTTTTTTGGAACAGTATAAAGTAATTTATAATTTTCACATCTAAATATAGACGTGTGAGCCTTGGAAAACTGATGAAGTGAATCTGAAGATGTCCTTTTTTGTCCTGAAACTTTGTTATTATTCAGAAACATAGAGGTGAACATGGACTGCATTTTACTTATTGCAGTCATCTGATTCAAAGCCAAGCCATGGAAAACCTAGTTGTTAGCAATTATAAGAGTCATAATCACAGCCTCAAAATATAAGAAGATACTAAAACTGAAAGGCTGCATGAGCTATCTGCAAGGGGAAATTTTGCAAATCTCTAGTCTCAGGTTGAGAACATGGTCTGATTGGACAGATACTACTCACACAAATGGTTGATAAAATTGCCTTTTTACTTTAATATAGGATTTATAGCTATTTGCAAATAAAAAAATAATTAGGAAGATTGCTGTGTATGAGGGACCTATTTGCTAACAAATGTTTCATTAGCATGTAGTGTTTAAAACCTTTGATTTGCTGAAGCATTAAGTGCTACTACTTTTACCTCAGGGACTCAATCTGTCCAGCTGGTCATTAACTGACCCATGAATTACCTAAAGGTTACACATTACAGCTAAATTAATGAAGAACATATTAAGAAAAATAAGGCTGATAATGCACTATAAAACATCTTTTACACAGAATACTGTTCAATCAAGAACAATGTCCTTTACAAGGAGAAACTTAAAAGCTCTGCAACAAAAATTAGGAAGTCAGAGATGCCTAAGTAATGTTGTATTAATTTACTGGGTGTAAATAATCTTCTCCTGGAATTTCAGCTTCACAGGGCAGCACTTGTGGAACTCACCTCTGAGAACACAAATTTGGAATGGATCTTCTGGGTGAAAAACAGTCTTTGTCTAGTACAAGGTACAACATTATTGTTGTGCACTTACACCAGCTTTCAAGCTACTGGTTAAAATGATTCCAAGGTGGGGCTTGGGTGGTATTTTTCTTGTATCATTAGAAAGCCTGACTTATAATCTCTGTCTTTCTTGATGGCCTTCTTTATAATTCCAGCCTGCATTTTTGTAGGGCAATTTATTCATGAGCTAACACTGTTCATTGTTGAACTTAAAAAGCTCTCTTCTGTCCCTGATTCATTTCTCTCCTGATGAATAAACAAGGACAATGAAAACACAAAGAGCAATATATTCTTTTTCAGTATTTTATCAAGGGAAACAAGAATTATTTTTTTTTATTCTTTCATGCTCTCCTTGTAGGAAATTTGTAATATAAGCAAAAAAATTAGCAAGATCAGTATATGTATTTAATATGTAGCAGGTCTTGCCATGGATAAGGTATCCATTATCTGACCATCAGCTAGAATAAACAACAAAAAGTCAGTGTCTGCCACAAGGCACTAAGGTTCAGACCCAACAAAGGGACATAAACACCATTTTTGTGTAGTGTGGGGTTTTTTTTCTTTCTGGTAGGTGCACAAGACTCCTGTGATAAGGGCATCTACATGTAAAATGTCCATATACAGCCACACATGCTGTGAGCTTCCAGGAATTCTCAAGGCAGAAGGCAATGGCAGGATGGCAGCATATTCAGGATGAAGACTTTGTTCTTCTCTTCAACTGGGTGTCTAAGCTGCCCACACTCAAAATTCAGGGATAGAGGGAGGCAAAGCAAAAAGCAAGCATAAATCTGAGGGTTGGTCATGAAGACCTTCAACTGAGACATTCTGGGTCCACATCCTGAACTGCTGCTGTCATATGTATATGGCAATCATCTACTATAAACATTCTCCTGAATTTAATGGTTTGTGTTCATACACATGCAGATGCAATCCCAGATGTCACAGGATCCTATGATGCAATAAAATCTTTTCAGGAACCTCATTTAGGTGCCCAGGTACTGCAGTTCCCACACTGCATGAATCATAACTCATTAGATACCTCAAAATAATATGGAAACACGCCAATGGGTTGATCTTGTTGTTACAGGAAATCAACAAATGAAATTCTAATTACTTCACATTCCACTGAAGGCATCCTATCTCGACCAAAAATGCAAACCGCAGTGAGTTTTTTGTCACAGTTTTGAAGGTTATACATGTAACCCCACTTGAAACTGCAGGTGGGTTTTGCTGCCACTCTGTTAATGTTTGTGGAGGCTTCATCTGGCCCTTCAAACTTATAATTCTGAACCTCAGTACAAAGGTTAAGGTTGACAACATACTTTATCATAATTAGATTCCACAGCCAAGCTTTTATACTTCATGTTTTCACAATTTTCTGTGATAAGGTTTTACTCTGTTAGTCCTATTTTTGCCAAATGGGTGTCGGCCAGGGAAAGATACTGCATTGATTCCTGTTTCATACAAGCAGGGCCTTTGACAAAAGGCAGTATCGCCATGATTAGTGGATTACATAGATCTGTCTTCACCTTTCCAGCTAGATCCCTGACCTGCTTTCATATAAACAAAAGTGGTTTGAAACAGATTTTGAATGAATATCATGAACGGCTCTTTCATTACAATAAGTTTTCCCATTATTTCAGAAAAATGGCAAGTAGAGAATGGTTGAGTGCAAACTCATTGTGAAAACCTGGCTTAAGTGAGTAAAACTTGGCAGACACTATCAGCTATTGGTTCACTATCATTAAAACTCCTATGTAATATTATGTGTAGTAACGACAGGACTTTTAAGTTTTTCCTGGAAATAGCAAGCCTTTTTGGAGTCAGAATGATATAGGAGATAAATATTACAGCACTTTCCTCAATAACATCATGAGCCAGAAAAAATACATACAAAGGAAATTTTGATATTTGTACAAAAATCACAAGCAGTGAGCCTTCTCTCTTTCATACTTAATAAAGATCTTTCCTGTCAGCTGCAGCTGACGATAAGTATAATATCTTTAAATGGTTAATCCAAGGATCACGGCTCAAGTGCTTTATGTGGTTAGGAGCAAGGAAAGCTGTTAGTAGCCTCAGTGTGCATTTCATAAATCCAAGGATTTTTTAATTCCTTTTTTTCTCTTCCTTCTTTTTTTTTCTTTTTTGGTTTGGTTTTCTACTATATCTTAAATGCTTTATTTTTCAGAGGAGAGATAAGACTTGGTTCTTCACATAAAACTACAGCTTAGCCATTACTTAGTCTTTCTCTGTTACAGAAAAGGTCCTGTCTGTGCACAGATGTCTCAGATTAAATTGTATCTCACAGTCTTTACAGTGCTCAGTACTAGATGAACTGCCAAAAGGCCCGTAGGCAAGAACTAAATTGCTTTGGTTTCAGTACACAGTGAATTTGGCTCAGACAAGCTGAATCAGTACATTAAATGCGAATCCCTCACAGATTTGAAAGCAGCCTTTAGCACAATTATTGACTGTGAGTGATGATTATGTCTAATTGAAGGAGACTTTTGCTACCTGTAGCTCAGTTGGAGTCCATGAGAGCCACAGCAAGGCACTGCATCTTAATTCAATGTTCCAGCTTGAAAGAAGCAATTGAACCTAAATCCTGAAGTGTATACACATGGTCGATAAACTTTAATAAACTTTACAGGTTCAGTAACTAGACTGAGTGTATATAATTCAATTTTTTAATTCAGGAAAGGAAAATAGCTAACAAGTATGTTAGGCTACAATAATGTATTAGTTCATCTCCTGCAGAGGCCCTCTCAGTAAAAGGAAAAGATATAGTTTCATGCTTGTCTTTGGAACAAGTCATAAATCTGCTGTTCTATACACTACATTAATGCTCTACAGGTGGGAGATTACTGGGTTACTTGGGTATGACCCAAATTCCAGTAAATATGTGAGGAAAATAAAATAATTTGACAATTTTGCATCTTTTGCTATGGAAATTATGCTAATAATAAAAAGAAATTAATATTTTGCTTAATAGATTCTGCCTTTCTCCCCAGGACCTTTTGGCATTGTTTTCACGATATAACAACCCTGTTGTATGAAAAATGATTATATTCTATGTCTTAATCCTTCCAAAAAAAGGTTATTGATTTTTCTCTGTGAACAAAAATATAAATTCTCAGCAACCCTACAATCAGAATTGTGTTTTTCTTCTGTTCTATAAAAAAAATAAAATCTGTCAATGGGTTCACAGCAAACATTTCTCTCCTGAAAACATTTGTTGTGACCTATTAGGTTTTTTCTAGGCTTAGATTAGGTTCCTCTGGCATCGTTATTATGATAACATTTACAAAAAGCTTTGTGCCAATGCATTTTTCATATTTTCCATGAATTTGTAAATATCTGAATCATGAAAACTTTCCATTTAAATTAATCCCTTACGAAACAGTAGATTTAAAGGGCACGTATAAGCCATACAGATTATTTGTCTCTTCATTCTAGGAGGTTTCTTACATATTTTGTAGGCCTGAGCTTTTAGAAAATAAAAAATAATTTGAACCTTGTCTTGGAAAAGCAATCAGTACAGGATGAAAAAGAGAGATCTGGGATAATATAGTTTGGTAGAATCATTCCATAATCAATACTACACAAAAAGCCTTGAAATTTATTATGAAGTATCTGTGGCTGCTACATGCAGACAAGACCACGCACCATTTGTATTGTGTGTCATCTCAGCCTAGCAACCCCAAGGCCAGGGAGTATCAGAATCTGGCGATCTCTATTTAGCATCCTTTACCTTCTGTAATTTCCTGGATTTAAAGCAAGAAAAGGCCTTAAAGTAGTCCACTAGCAGAAATGTTTAGCATGGGCTGCAGTTGCTTACACTAATAGACTGACAGATGGTGACACTTTGAAATTTTATAGATGGATCAGCTTTATGAACTACACAGTCTCTCGTATGATTTCTAGGTATGTGATAAGAACAAGGATGCTTTTCCAGGGTTTCAAGGAAGCTACACAATAGTAGCTTCCCCTGTTACTTTTTGGGTTCATTATTACTAATTTCATTTTGTCAGTACTTACATCTTACTTACCTTGGCTCTTTGTTCCCTTTCAGAAATATTGTTTCTTCTACTCTTCAGATTTTCTTTCTAATTATATTTACCTGTATTCAATTTTTTCTAAACTTTAGCACCACCACCTAATACTTCATGTCTTCTCATGTCATTCACTTTAACCAAGCCATTATCATCTCTTTCACTCAGCTGTAAGATCTCAGTATCCTCTACTAAGTGTCTTGCATTTAATTTCTCTTTCTGTTTCCAATTCCAGTCAGCCTACTCTATTCACCTCATGTCCTGGGTCCAGCATATTTCCATTCTCAGTCTCATTCTCGCAGCATTACCTTTTATTTGTCTGGACTATCTCCTTTCCAACTCTAGTAAAATTTGTCTTCTCCTCCCAGGTGTACCATCTTCCTCTTTTCAATCTTCTCTCTTCTTTCATGCTTTAATAGGGTAAATCCTTGGCACTGACAGAACAGGTGAGCAACTTTCCTGAACTCAGTTCTGGTTTCCAACAGCACTTCACCCCACAGACATCAGTAGCAAAACTATAGGGTCATTCTGAGTGAATATTTTACACACAATGTCCTCAGCACTCCAAGCTGTATATTAGGCAGAATATTAATTGACCAAATGCGGTGTTGTCAACCTAAATAATAATGTGTTCTCCATATGCAAAATGCAATTTGTTCAAGATTTAAAGCATGTTGTTACTTGTGATTGCTTATCCAAATTCAGCTACTTCAAGTTGAATTTGCAGTCCAGCTATTTTCTAAAACACAAAGGTGCTAAAACATCTAAAAGGAAGCATATTGGTAATTCTTAGCTGTCACAAAAAAGCTGGCAAACCTAGTTGAAATAAAATGAAATCAGGAAAAAATCAGGCACATGGTAAGGGAAACTTCAGAGCAAAGAAGCTGTGTCAAAATTAAAAGAAAACAAAAGCTGTATTTTAAAAAGGAGTGTCAGGTAACCTTGCTTGCAGTGTTGTTCATTATTCTGGCAAACATTCCTTTAAAGTAAAGGGAATTTTATCTGAAGGGGAACATTGGGAACAAACTGAATTTTTTTTTTCTTGATATAGGGTTAGTGGACTGACATTTTCCAGTCAGTCTCTGAAATTCAATGTTTTGATCCAGTATTCAGCTGGAAAAATATAAATAGTAATACCAAGATAACAGTGTATTTTAATAGTCAAACAATAGCAAACGATTATCTAACAAATAAAACACAGAGAACACAGAACAGTAAGAAGATATCAGCTTATCGCAGGTAGGGTTTTGAGCCAGGATCTCTAATAAACATTAGTAAAAGTAGAGACTTATTTTTATGCAGAGGTTTATGAAATTTGTTTTCTCCCTTTCTTGCTATTGCTTTTTCTAAAAAGCTGTAATTTAGAAAATACTTCTTGCAGTCAACCTTTTTGTAGAAAGAGAGTAAAGACTGCTTCAGAAAATCAAATACTGAAGAGAAATATAAGATTATCACAATGTATAAAAAAAAGATGGTATAAAGAAATTAGGATGTGAAAGGAAAGGAAAATTTATATTAAAGTTAATATATATGTTTGAGACCTATTTATTTTTACTTACAGGATCCAAGCTGTCATGCACATATATGCAGAGCTGGCAATGAAGTCGGTAAAACTCCGTAACACACTATTGCTTTATTTTTTTATGCTTTTGAAGTTAAGTATTCTTATTTTTCAATAGCTGAATTTTCATAGAAAGGCTTAATGAAAACTTTACAACCATTCCTCACAATTAGTTCAGTGACATTTTTACTTTTTTTTTTTTTTTAAAAATCTCTATTTCTTTTATAGATTTAATGTCTTTAACACAGGGTGGCTGGGCTTGAAATGGACACTTGCCAGAGAAGTGTCTTTTACTGTCCTCAAAATTACCCACTTCTTGATGCCACAAAAATATGCGTTCACTTGATTTCTGAGGCCTACTGCTTAAATCTCCAGCCTTCTGCTCTGTGTTAATTGTACCCTAAACATTAATTTCACAGAGCATGCTCTATTCCTACACCCAGTCTACAACACAGGAGAGGACTGGGGCGTAACATTTGGCTCAGCAGTGAAGCTATCAGAAGGAAAGCCATCAGGTCACTCCCAGTTGTCAGTTTGTGTTTCTGTTGAGTAATCATAGTTCACTGCAATGTGTAGTTTTGTTATTGGAAATAATGTAATATTCCTATGTTGGGAGCCAGGTGAGATTCAGCTGTCTGTTTAGTAAATCTGAGAGGTTTTATGACATTGCTGGTCATGTACCCAGGAACAGAGTTCAAGTAACTATTGCAGAAAATCTCACATTCTGCCCTTCTAAATCATGGTGCCAACAAGCTGCAGCTGAGGTGCTATATCCATCCACAACTAGATCCAGAAACTTTCCACAGATAGACATTGCCTTAATCACAATAGGGCAGGAAGCTATGGCTTCCTGAGAAAGGCAACATATCCCATCTCCTGCTTCTCATTGAATTTTTAAGTCAACAGAGCCAGGAGATGCTGTCTTGCACAGAAGCAACATGTCACCTACTCAGTGACCAGTAACATCTTTATCTCTTGAGAAGAAGCACATGCTGAACTACATTCAGTGTCTGCCAATAAGTTTAACCTCCTGTTTAGAAAAAGACAGTTGAATATCACTCTTGAAATGTTAAAATTTGTACACAAGCCCACACATCTGCTGTTCAGAAAATAGTTCTGAATCCCATCGAGATAATTCCTCTTTGAGTGGGTCACACATAGAAAATTACAACTTCATCTTAGTAGAAATTACTTTTGCATAAAGGACAGAACTCTCTGCTGAGAGTCAGAAGGTCCTGAGTTTCAAATAGAACTGGTAAAAATTATTCTTTCCTGCAACATATGTTTAGACAAAACATTATTGAACTAATGCATTAAAAAGGACAAGTTTTTTCTTTTTGGGTTCTTAATGAAAATTTAAAACTATGACAAGCAAACCCAGTGACTCATATTTACAAATTCATCCAAATATTGTGTTTCATGGAAATATTTTTCTTCATGACATTCTGCATTAAAAGAAATAAATAAAAATAGAGTTTGAAATGTGTTATTCTGAAAGTGAAATCTGCCATTTTAAAGTTATTTTAATTTTATTACCTTTATTTCATGTCATATCTTATTATTATAAAAATGAGTCTGAAGCAAAACATTTCAATCATTTAAAGAGAAAATAATTAACAATATGTTTTCCACTTTTCACTATAGAAAAAATGCAATTTTTCTCTGAAACATAACATCTAGTTCCCACCCAGCTAGATCATTTGTCCCACAGGCCCTAAGCATCCCTCTAACTAGAGATCTGTCATGAAGGAAGAACAACAACAAGGTTTTTCTTTGCTTACAGCACTGGACTGGGGTCTAGCTGAGTTTCAGAGTATATCTTTTATGTGATCAGACTTGCTCAGCACCGTCTACCTTGGGCTGCTTCGATTAACTTTAAAAATTCTATTAGAACACTAAAATAACATGTGGTAATTATACCACTGAAAGTATGCTTTATATTTACTGACAGATAATGTAATAAACCAGCTATGGCTATGGAATGATACTGGTATAAATGGGATGAATTCTTACAATGTTTATAACTGCTTTCTGAGGTTGTGCTGATTCAGCCATCATCATTTTATGCTGCCATCAGTTGCCTGATCACACAGGCCAACACCAAAATCAGCAACATCGCCTTGAAAGTCTTCTTTCAGACAGTCCTGCCACAGGTTCCTGTGGACCCAGCTCCTCCACTGCCCACTGTGGTGCCAGCATCGCCTGCTGGACACAACAGACAGAGATGGCTTCCTCAGTGGCCCTTCACATGGAAGGACACCACTGAGAGAGCTCAGCAAGAGGCACCCAGCCAAACAGAAGCCACACGAAACATGAAGCTCCTCCAACTGATCAGCTCCTGGTTGATATAACCCTGGCCTCACCCATCACCCCAGCCACAACCACCTGGGTGAGTGCAGGTTCAGAGACACAGATGGATCAGGTTCTGCCTCTGGAACATGAAGCCAATAGGAAAACCAAAACATTCTGCTAGACTGTGATTCATTCACAGGTCAGCTCCAACTTGGGGCCTGCAACTCAGGCCCCAGCATTTCAGAGATGCCACAAAAATGTTTGCATGTGCTGGTCAGTATACATTTTGGATGTTATGTTTGTATTAAATCTTTCAAGTTGTATTTACTAAAAAAATTCAGAAATTACTGTGGAAAATATATGTATTCTATCTAAAAACAAAAGAGGTGTTAGGATCTTATAATACCTTAAATCTGACACCAGCTGCTGGCTACAGAACATAGTTACCATAATGTTTTAAGTTCTCCCTCGGTTAAAACTTCCTTAAAATTTTAAGACTAATAATCAGAACTTGAATTTGGGGATACATATACTAGGGTTATATTCCCAAAATACAAATATTATGCATTTTTGGGAGTGGAGAAGAAGCCTTCCTTGCTCTGCTGATTTTCTTGTAGTTAACAGTAAACCAGTAAAAATAAAATTTTAAAAATTGTGTATATTAGGCCTGGTTTTTGCAGTTAAATACACTATGCAGCCAATAACCTCAGAAGGAATAAGTGACTGCATGCCCTCAACTAAAAAGTGCTGAAAAAAATCTGGATTTCCAAGAAGAATCTTAGCACTTTCTCAGAAATCCCGTACCTTTAAATTGTCCTACATTTTGTTGATTTCTGTTCCTTAGTTTTGGGGTACCTATTGTAGTAAAAACTTTGGCTGGCACCTAATAAGCTGGTTATCTCAAGAATTTATTTTAGCTAATATTAAGAAAATGATGTTGCACTGAAATCCGAATAAAGTATTAATAGCAAAATAAATCATTTTAAGTCAAGAAATTCCAAAAACCTGTTTCTTTCAATGTAGTTGCTCAGTCTCATGGCATATCCCACATTTTTATGGTATATATGACTAAATTAAATTCTGCATTTAACAGGGAGAAAAGGCTTCAGAATTATTTCATATAATAACTATGAAAAAACCAAAGCACACATCTGTGGTTTTCAGCAATGCTCACCTAACACCCTGGAAAGTAAGAGTCTGAGATTAGGTGTACAATTTTGCCTGTGAAAATAAAAATAGCCTGAACAGCCAAGCTGAGTTTTATGGTCACCAAGGTCAAGGAGAGGATTGGCTTCACAGAGAGTGGAAAGGCATCAGCGTTTCTGCACAATCTGCATCTACACATGCACGTCTGCATCCCTGCTGTTTCACAAAGCCACTTGGAATTGCTGTTCCTATTTCCACTCCTTTCATCTGACCCTGCCAGTATATCTACCTGAGCAGCTGAAGGCAAGGCGATGATGGCATGAATGGTTATCCTCAGCTACTTGCTGATTCTCAGGCATTATGTTTCTGCAGTGTAGAACTTTACTACCTATTCCTAAACAACCAATCCTAGACAACTAATTCCTAGATAAGTAATGCAGAATTACACTTTGTCTCTCATTTATTGCTCCTTTAACTAGCTGTTCCTGCTTCTTAAGGATCCCCACTGCAAACACATCTGCCAGTCACTTTAGTGTGAGCAGTATGACACACTCCACATGTAAATGATATTTTCTCTGCAGCCATTGCAAGTTTTTTTGCAGTACTTTAACAATTTATTCTATTTTTCTGGGCCAGTTTTAGCCCAGATCTAGTTCCTATCTCTTTAAGTCCAGGTTTATTTCCTCTCTTTTTAAGTTTCTTTTGGTATCTGAGGCCGAGAAATTCCAACAGGAGGTGCACGTGTTTATAGCTGGTTTGAATTTGACTGAGTATAACTGTGTTAAATGGGAGCAGTGTGTGCATGTGTGTGCTTCACAGAATATGGAAAAAAATGAACATTTTTCACATTAAAGTTACTGTCCCTATGGATCAGGATTAAAGGGCGGGCAGGGTTAGGTGACATAGTGTCTGCTACAGGCCACCTGACCAGGAATATCGAGTGAATAAGGCCCTCTATAGACAGATAGGAGCAGACTCACATTCACAAGCCCTCGTCCTCATGGGAGACTTCAACCACTTGAGATCTGTTTGAGGGACAACACAGTGGGACGTAAGCAATCCAGGAGGTTCCTGCAATGGGTTGATGATAATTTCCTTATTCAAGTGGTAGAGGGAGAGAATTTTCTGAAAATTCAGAAAAGCAACATGCATCTCAACCAGATTTCAACAGGTTAAGTTAATCACGTTTTATTCTACTTTCAAAATCACCTTTGCAATTGATTATAAATACACTATAGAGTGTGTAGTGTTCAAGTGTCATGAAGTTATGAGATGCTTAAAATATGAACCAGGAAGTAACAGTATACTTACCTGCATCAGAAAATATTATTCTGTGTTGCAGTAGCACACAAAACCTGCAGTAGATGTAATCTTGGATAGAACAATTAATTCTTTGTGGGATCAGCGTGACTTTTCATGCCCAACTTCTGTGACATAGACAATCAGAACACAGTTTAAAGAACACCATGAACAAGACAGAGGGACCCTTTTCAGTTCTGCAAGATTTGCATCACACAGCACCAATACAATGGACATCATATTTTGCACTGTAGGGAAAAAATAGAGTGCAATCTTTGCAATCCTTCTCTCTTTTGCTGTTTTGCATACTTTTCATACACAGTTTAGACTGGTCTTTCATTCTGAAATTATTCAGTAGGTGGCTACTAATGCTAACTAATTTCATTAATAGGTTTATCACTTTTTACACCTGCTGCTCATGCTCATTATTTAACTTGCTGTGAACAACAAGAGTTGTTTCCTTGTCAGGGACTCTCTCATCCAGCAGAGAGTCTTATGTCATGTCATTGGCCCTCAGAGGCAGATGATGGCAGAATTGTTTGGTAAAAATGTGATACATGTTTGACATTCCACTTAGTAATTATGTTTTCATTGAAATAGAAAATTCGGTGTTTCACTAACACTATTCAATGGCATCTGGAAGTGGTTTTGTTTCTAACCAGGTCATTGGAGGTATAAGCTGAATAGAAGCAATTGGTCTTCCTGCATTTTAGTAGGGGCAATAATGAATGTGTCTAATGCAGAGATGCCTCTCACCTAGAACAACCATAATTTTTCCAGTTCTACTGGCATCATAGTAGATAAAGGTTATTCTGCTGTATAAACAACTCTCCACCCTCCATACACATACACAGAAAAATGGGATCATTCGTGGATTATCCCAGCCTGCTTCCACTATATATGAAAAAGGTTGAGAACCCATAGGCAGCTTTTTATGTCTTTCCCTACCAAGTGTGTGTCATTTCAGCAAACAGATACAATTTGATAAAGGCTCCTAATAAGAATTATTATGAGCATTTTATTTTAGAGGAGGAAAAATGAATAACTGTTTTCCCCTTCCTTTGTGGCATGCAAACTCCCTCACATTTACACATTATGCAAACTTCAAGGAGAAAGCAGTTAGCATGTCAGAGAACCAGCAATGATAACACTTGAGTGGAGCAGTCTGTAGCAGTCTCTTTAGTTTCACGACAGGCACATTAGTCTGGATGTTAGCTGCTTCTCCTTAATTGGATTGCTTGCATAAATTGCAATACAAGGTGGACATGTGATAGCTTTCTTTTTCGCCAATCAGTCATGTCAAGAGAACCTTATGTATTTTATATAGAAAGTAGAAAAAATGATAATTTGAAGAGATGAGAAGATGGTGCAGGGTAAAAGCTGATATTCTTCCTTTATAACAGATAGCCCCAAGTTGTAGAGGCCATTATTTCTTGCATTTTCAGAGCAAATGAACTTGACAGATGGCTGTGTCACCTAAACCCCTACCTACCAACTTGATTATGCAGAAAACAATACAATAGAAAAGAAATCATTACTGAAGGAACCTGGTTAGTCCACAGAGGGCTGAGCGGTGCAGAAGAACAAAATTACAGTTGTGGAATTGAACAGCAAGAATACATTTAACATAAAGTGGGTTACAGCAAGGCAATCAGTCATGGCTAAAGCTATTGTCTGGGCTTGCTTGCATGGTATATGAAGTAATCTGTCATCTACCACTGAATTTATGCTTAGTTTATAGTAGAAAAATACAAAGGTTTTGCCAGGGCATGTTCTGGTAGTCTTAAGTAGCTCAACCATGGATATACGAAATTAAAATTATGAGAGTTCAGGGCATTTTTCTACTTTCAATGTGTTTTGGAAGACAGTAACACCAAAGTACTTTCTTCTTCCTTTTCCCCTGTCAGTCAAACACGAACAAAATCACACCACTTAAATACAGACAAAGCAGACCGGGCAAGGAAAATATTCAGCACCAATCCAGGTTATACAGCATGATCATTACACCATAAAAAGTTACACTGGATTTACTGGAAGCTTGGCTATGGAAGTTATAGAATGACATCCAACAAGACAGGAATAGAACAGGGCAGCAGTATTCCTGGTGGCCCAGTCCCACTTAGTTAATTATTACACATTTTCTTCAAAAAGATAAAATCTCTTATCAGTATTATTACTATTTATCAGAGGTATTATTATATGATCTCATACATAATTTGCAACAAAATTAGCTTCTAATCTCTTTCTGTTCCTGTCAACAATTTCAAGCTATACTATCTGCTACTATATGCTTGAGGGCTTACCACCTGGTAAGGCCTCATGTTAACTAATTATATCAATTATTTACTTTTGAAATAATCCAGATCTTCTAGTATGCCATTAACACCATTGAAAGTATCAGCTTTAGCATGTCATATAATCCATAAAAGTGGGAAGTTCAGTTGCCTTCATTTTACAATTCCCTTCAAAACAGATATTGACAAAAATTTGCATCCTCAACAGGAAATATTTCATTATTTTTTCCTTGGAGCCATGGTTGCATGCTTTCTTGATACCAGCAAGATAACTTGCAATAATAGCAGTAACCAGATTTTATTAGGTTTTCTTTGGTTCGCCTGCAATGACGATTAAATATTATTACTTCAATTTTTTCTAATTCTTTTTCATTAAGCAATCATCAGGAAAAAAAACCAAACACAGCTATTTCAGGGATATTTTCATATAGGAGACTCAAATTTGATAGATGTCTTCAGTACTCAAGCTTCATTCTGTAAATTAGATAAAGCCTAGATTTTCTCATTGCGCTTATACATTAAGTAATGCAGTAACTTTTGTAAAAGCTTCAGAAAACTAAAAAACTATTAGTGAAAGAACTTATAAAAAATAATAATACCTGCTTTATCTATGAATCAATTCATGGACATACGAAAAATAAAATAAGGAAAAGACAAAAATGTGAAAGACATTAAGTCTTTTGTTTAGTCAGGGGAAATATGCAATGCCTGAAATATATGTCTCTATCACCTCAAATCCAGATTGGACTGGGATAAAGCATCTGATAACTAGGTTCAAAACAAGTTCTCCTTTTCCTTCCTTGCTTATTTAATCTTGGAAGAACTGAGTAGTTAATTCGCAATCAGTTAAATTAGTTCAGAAGTAAAATATGTTGAACAGTAAGAACATCATTGTATTTTAACTGAAAAGCTCACAGCCTAACTAGCAGTTTAGTACAACTTTCCAAGACCATCCCCCTAGCTTCCTGATTTCAAACATTTAGTCCCCTCCTTTCATGCCTACTCTTCTCCTGCTACTCGAATTCCCAATATCCGTCAGATTAATGCAAGGATAGGATGTAACAATGATCCTCTTCTGCTGATACACTTCTCACTCTGAACAAAAAATTTCTCTCATTTAAAACTAAACAGCAGATTACAAGAATCACATTCTCCCTCCTCTAACCTCTGTCTGTGTTTTTACTTCTCCCAGCGCAGATTTTGATCTCGCCTTGGTCATTTCCTGGTGTGCTTTCAGTCCGGCACCTGAATCAAAGACACATGTTCTTTGCAAGCTAAAAATTGATTTGAGGGGCAACTTTCCTCATGCTTCACACTTAGTTCATCTCAATTTTAATAAATTTTTCTGTAGGGTAAGAAATCCAAAGCTTTTCAGTTACTGCATGAAATGAGCGTATGTGTGATTAATTGTTCTGTTCAATATTATTAACCTACTAGGGATAATTTATTTTGTTTAAGTGGGTTGAGTGTTCACGCAACTGCAAAATCTTGAGATACGAAAAATATCATCTAGTTCCTCTTCCTAGCAGGATAGAGTTGTCCTCAGATGTATGTCAGATAAGGGCTGTTCTTCATGCTTTAAATAAACAGTCTCACCTTGAAGGTTGTGCCTTGTTTTTCTCTCCCCAAATATTCATATTACTGTTTGGAATTTTTATTTAAACCAGTGCTTTTCTCCTCTGCAATGAATCTGCAAACATAATTAATGACAGAAATCAAATTTAATAATTTCTGACACGTTTTGCAGCTGAGGAAGTGTACAGGGCTATCCCTTCAATGTGGCAGCTTGGCCACAGTTGCCTTGCTTCTATGCTGCTGGACCTGTGAATCCTTCAAAACAACTCGCCCTGAGACTAACTTGGACTGCAGAAGTTTTGTAGACAAGCTACAAGCCTCATTTGCCTTTTGTAGCAGGTGACATTGGAATCATTTACAGAGACTCCCAGTATCAGTGTTAAGGCAGATGGATTCAAACTGGATGAGGGTAGATTTAGGTTAGAAATTACGAACAAGTTTTTCACTATGAGGGTGATGAGACACTTGAACAGGTTGTCCAGAGTAGTTGTGGATGCTCCATCTCTGGATGTGTTCAAGACTAGGTTGGATGGGGCCTTGCACAACTTGGTCTAGTGGAAGGTGTCCCTGCACATGGCAGGCGGGTTGGTACTAGATGATCTTTAAGGTCCCTTCCAACACAAATCACTGTATGATTCTATGATCTAGAAGAAATCAGCCTGGGCCATCATTCCCTGCCCATCGACATGGGACCTACATGCAGGATGGGACACTCCAATGGGTAGTACATGAACCTGTTTTCTTATCAAGCCCCTACATACAATATGGAAATGTGAAACTCTCACAACTATGGCAATTAAATATCTGTCTTCTAGTGGTTATTTGCTTGCTGAAGTCCAGTTCTAGGAATTAATAAGTACATGAAATGCTCTATGCATTCAAATTCTACTAACACATACGCATAACTATGTCTGATTATTGCATTTGGGGTGGCTGAGGTGAAGTAACCTATTCTCTTCATCAGTAGGCTTAAGAAGAGATAAAATCCCAGGACTTGATCTTATCACTGCTTATGCATGAGTTTTGATGTAATAAAATTAATTTTATACTCCAGCATTGACTTTTAAAGATGATTCTCACCTTGCTTTTAGAGTCCAAAAACCGCTAGTTTGCAACTTAATTCTCCCAAAACTATTTTCATATTCAACAACATGCTGCAAGGCAGCTCACAATTCTTAGTTGTTCACAGCATTAATTTACTTTATTGAAGACATCATCAGTATTTTGTCACTGTAGAGTTTAGTTGTCCTGAGTAAAGCTGACCATGGAAGTTTCAAACATTGATTTTTTTTTTTCCCTTCTGTAGCATAAGCGAATGATTTATCATCTTCTTCTGGGACATCAGCCAGAGGCAAGAAATAGCTCTAATAGCATGCTTTACAGTGACTTATACTGACTATGTGTTTAAAAAACTAGTCAAGAAATGTACTGTACCTGGACACAGGAACATCAACCAGCAGGAAAGACAGGAAAGCATTTTAAACAAACAATGTCACACATCAAATACTTTCTTTCAAAAAAACTCAGAGACTTCTTTCACTTGCATTTTAATGTACAACACTTTGAACTCAATTTTTCTTATTTAAAAATCTCTGAAAAAAAGTATTGTGAAAATGCCTCTCAAAATCAGGAAAAGGTAGAATAAAACATAAGTTGCATGTAGAAGCTTCCTTTCTCCCAGGGATTTAGATTTTGCATCACTAATTTATTAATTTTTTTTCCATGGCACCGTATCACAGTCTTGAAAAAATAAGTTTAACACAAGACAGAAAAATTACAACCACTGCACCACTTAAATAGTACACACAAAAACAAGTGTGAAAAATAATTTTGTAGGATTCCTATCTTTTCTGTTGCCTCAGTAGATTCATTCATGTGCATGAGTGAAAGAGAAGAAGATGCAATTAGATGCTACATTTCCTTGGGTGACAAAGTTGGCTATTTCCTGATTTATACAGGAGTCCCAATAGCACTTATACTGGTACTAGCAACACAGTGGGAGAAGGAAAAACTGTAGTACAAGGATGGGAACAAATGACAAAATATTAGAGGAAAAAGGACCTCCTTATGCTGGAGGGAGAGAAAGAGGAACAGATAGGTGGAGGAATGCATTTTACAGATAAAAATTAATTTTAATTGAGGAAGCAGCTAGAAATCATTTACAAACAAGTTATTAATTTGATCTCTGAGTTATAACATCTATAAGATGCAAAAAGTCCAAAGTTAGTGGGAAATATATACATTTTCACTTTGCATATGTGCAATCTAAGCAAAAAAAAAATGCTTAAGGCATACATGGATAAGTAATTGCAAACACTTACATTCACTGCATCTCTTTCTTATTTGCTTTCCTGCATATTTATTTGAGGAAATTTTTGGTCTCTTAAATGTTCATTCTAAAAGACTGGAGTCCAAGGATGACAGATGTATACACACGTTATGGACTTTGGCTACATGCATAAATGCACTTTATTTGAGGACTAAAAGGAAATACTTTTGGACAGGACAGGAACTGTTTATGCAGGTATGTTCTGAGTCTGTTTAGGGGTTCAGGGCAGGTCCCCACGGAAACAGAATGTATGCTCTCCCCCCTCCCTATCCCTTAGTTCNATATATATATATTGTTTAACTGGGAACAGAAAACAAGAAGGGAAGGCAGATATAGATACAAAGATGGGGGAAAACACAATAAATGCAATATAAAACAAAACCAAAGGTTGGATGGCTTCAGATTCACTGGAGGATGAGGAATGGTGAGAAGATGGCTCCTGGCCCCATGGAAGGGTCAGCTCCCAGCTTCTCTTCCTCCCACGCTGGAGATCACTTCCTGCCTCCAGTATCGGTGTGGACAGGAAGGGGGAGGGAATAACTGCTTCCCCCTTGGGACCCTCAGGGTGTCCAGCTCCTGCCTGTCCTGGTCCCAAACCTCAAACCATAACAAGGTAAAATAATTCTGTAGTTCATACAGTCATTCATATACACTACCACCAGGCCAGATTTTTAGCTGAGGTAAATGGATGTACATTTATAGTTACATGATGTTTTGCACCTCCATATTTTGATGTTTCTGCCCTATATAGATAGATTAAAAATAACAATTCTGTGATTCTAGGAATTCAAATATTCAGGAGAATTAATTTCTTTTCTCCCAGATTGTAATACTAGCACATAACACTCCCTGGGTTTTGGTGTTCTATTTTTTTTTTTCTTTGTTACAGTGCATTAAAAACTGTTGATCAACCAGAAATAAGGTATATTAAATTATCATTAATTTCTTGTAGTAATAAATATTTGCAGCAGACTATGAGGGTCCAGTCCTACAGTACATCTCATAAACCATAGATTATGCTAAATAAAATAAAAGTTTTTAATACCCTTTTTTAAACTGTTTCTACATAGCAAAAATTATCCTACAAAGGTAGAAATAAATTATTGCTTCTGCAAGAGTGAAATCACCAATTATTTTTCAACAAAAATTCAGCAGCTCAGTATTTTGAGCCTCACTGGGATTTCTCTTATCTTTCAAGATTTGTCAGGTTCTCTAAAAATCACTTCTAAATCCTTATTTCTCTTTAGAAACAGCAGTTCACTGCAACTCATACCCTATTTTCTCAACTACCTCTCCTCTAGTTGTCTTTTCAAATGCAACAGAAGCACAGAAGTTAATGTACTATTACTCCTTCAGACACTGCATCTTCTTAGGGATCAAGTTCTGAGTCTCATCAGTCCACTAGACCCTCTCAAGTTGTACTTACTTGCTGTACAAGAATGGTGCTCAGTGAATATTCCTAAAAGTCACTTCTCCCTCCTATTTAGCTTGTCAGGATGAACAAGTTTTACATGACAGTTTTCACTCTATTTGCACAACCACTTCTGCTGCAGAAATTACTTTAAGCAAATAAGTCAGCCACCAAGAACGGAAATTATCTTTGTTTCCTCAGCATAGGACCCTAAGGAAAATCTCTGCCCCTCATCTAAAGGGATTCGCATAGGTTGGGCAAGAGCAAGTTAGTGCTGGCTGTGCACTTGATATGAGCACCATCTGGCAGCTGCAGTGCTGGATGACTCTGGGGGAACACTGTCAAGAGCAGTCTTCTGCTGCTCTAAAGAGGAGCAACATCTTGCTAGAATATGCTGCTGGTTTCAACATATGTGATAACAGACTGAAACTGGACATGACCACTTCTTATGGGACTACATTTCCCCAGCTGATGAGGGATCCATTTCTGTCCTTATACTACAAGAAATCTGAGTTTAGGATTTATTCTGCCTGAGCCCTTCTTAAGCACACAAAGCAGGGTCCTGATTGTTTATCTTCCAAATCTACTGGGCTCCAAGATATATGCCACAAAATTTAAAGGTTTTTGGGTTACAGTATGTAAGACATACCAGCAAGTTACAGCCCTGAATCCAAACAAACATTTCTTTCCTGTAAGAAAAGATAAAAACTCCTAAGGCAGATTGGTTTTAACATACAAAATGCTGTATTAAACCACTTCCCATATGTCTCTTGGAAAAGAAGTCAAAACAGGAGGCTACCAGAGGCAGCCTACACAAAGAATAATCACAGGAGCAGATATTGGCATCCAAAGTTAAAATCAAATACAAATCTCAAGCTCCAAAAGGATCTTCTGCTTGCAGTCTTTGTCTTACCTGTTAGACACTCATGACCCTTCATTGTAGGCATTATGTACTGGTCATACAGATCATTGAGTGGTCTTACAAAGGAGTCTTCTGGGGAAAACAAAACAAAACAGAACAAAAAACCATGGGGAGACCTGCTGGTTCACGTCATATGGCACTAAGACATGGTAAGAATTCATTCCAAAATATCAAAACGTTCAGGTAAACACGGGGATAGGTCTAGTTTTAGTTAATGAATTAATACAGAGGTAATTAAGTAAATTTAAAACTTTTGTATAAATGTCACATTTGTAAGATTTTTTTACAAGTGATAAAAATAACTTCTAAGATTTTTTCCACAGCTACAGACAACTAAATAAAACAATAATGCTTCAACAACCCAAGAAAGAACTCTCCAGGTCTGCTCCATTTCCTAGGTCATATTATCATAGAGTCATAGAATCAGAATCATACAATAGTTTATGTTGGAAAGGACATTTAAAGGTCATCTAGTCCCACCTCCCTGCAATGAGCAGAGACACCTTAAAAAAGATCAGGTTGTTCAGAATCCCCTCCAATCTGATCTTGAAATGTGTCCAGGGATAGGGCATTTACCACCTCTCTGGGCAACCTGTTCCAGTGTTTCATCACCCTAATAATAAAGAAATTCATACAAGAATCCCTCCCCATCTTTCCTGTAGGTCCCCTTTAAGTATTGAAAGGCCGCAATATGATTTCCCCAGAGCCTTCTCCAGGCTGAACAACACCATCTTTCTCGGCCTTCCCTCATAGCAGGAGTGTTTCACCCCTCTGAGCATTTTTGTGGCCCTTCTTTGGACCCATTCCAATTCATGTCTTTCCTGTGCCAAGGAATACAGAGCTGGACACAATAGTCCAGGTGGGGGTCTCACCAGAGCAGGGTAAAGTGGCAAAATCACCTCCCTTGACCTGCTGGTCACACTTGTCTTGATGTAGCCCATGATATGGTTGGCTTTCTGGGCTATGCACATTGCCAGCTCATGTCCAGCTTTTCGTCCACCAGAATCCCCAAGTCCTTCTCAGCAGGGCTGCTTTCAAGCCCTTCATTGCCCAGCCTATATTGATATCAGGAGGCTGCTCCAACCTAGGTACAGGACCTTCCACTTGGCCTTGTTGGTTCACACAGGCCCACTTATCAAGTTTGTCCAGATGCTTCTGGATGGCATTCCTTCTCTGCAGTGTGTCAACCACATCACTCAACTTGTTGTTATCTGCAAACTCGCTGAGGGTGCACTTGGTCCCACTGATCCTGTCATTGATGAAGACGTTAAAAAGTGCCAGTTCCTATATGGACCCCGAGGGACATGGAGAGTGGCTTGGCAAGTACATCAACCAATTTCCTCAGGACTCTGGGATGCATGTAATCAGGTTGCATAGACTCATGCACATTCAGATTCCTGAGGTGGTCACAAACTTGATCTTCTCTTACAGTGAGGGGGACTCTGCTCCACCAGTCTTCTGGTCCACCCACTCAAGAGTTATAGGAAGAGAGGTTGTAAATGGGAGGGGCAAAAATGTCGTAGAGTACCTCAGCTTTCTCTTTGTCCATTGTTACCAACTTGCCAGTCATGTTCATCAGGGAGTATGCTTACTTTGGCCTGCAGAAGACTTTATTATTCCTTGCATACGTTACCAAGTTCAACTCCAGCAATGCCTGGACCTTCCTGACCCCATCCCTACACAACTAGGCAGTGTCCCTGTACTCTTCCCAGGATACCTGTCTCTGCTTCCACTGCCTGTGAAGTTCCTTCTTGCCCTTTAATTTGACCAGCAGGTCTCGACTCTGCCATACCAGTCTCTTGACTTCCCTTCCTGAATTCTTACAGCTGGGGACTGAGAGCTCTTGTTGTTTCTAGGACTGGATTCACAACAAATTAATTAGTATTAATTAGAAGTTATCATGTAAGAGTAAGCACTGCCACAGGATTGCAAACTTTTTATATATTTAGTACTTACTTTCAAAGGAAGGAGATAACCAGAAGTTAGGGTCAGGCTACTGAAAATCTTGCTCTTTGCAAAATTCTGACCAAAATAAACAAAAGAAAGTCTATATCAACATTATCACTGGATAAACTCCATTTTACCTTCTGCTAAGGATCTCCATGTTTCCAACCTTAGTGAACAAAATATCTTTAGACGTTATAAGAGCTCCATGATCCTGAGTTGTGGCTCTGAGAAACAAATCCAGTTCCTAGTACTGAGATAACAGGGAACCTTTGGGTCCTGGAAGCAGCAGTGATTGTTTGGAGTTTTTTTCTTTATTTTTTCTTTCTTTTCACACTACTATGAAAGCAAAACTACATTTTGACCAATAAGACTGTTTTGTAAGCGCTAGAGTGAGTTTTGGAAGGACAGAGATGTATAATTCTTCTCTTTAAAAGTTTAAAATTTTTCAACATAAAGTCTTTGGTGTTGTGGTATGTTTCTTTCTGATAAAATGATATAGGATCCCATAGTAAGATATCTCTATAAACATGTAGAGAAAGTTGTCTTTAAATTTGAAAGTTAGTATTCGTGATGAAGAAAAAATCATAAAAGCTCCACAGAGCTCCAGAACCCCAGGCCTGTCTTACACCACTTGCCACGAGAAGACCTTGTCCTCATTTTTACAAGCAAGTAGCAGACCTGAACTGTTAGTCCATTTATGTAAATAATAAGTCCAATTCCCTTTGCAAGTTCCTGCTAAAGCTGTGCCATTAGAGCCATCATGTCATTTAGGCAGTCAGTGGAGAATCAAAGACTGCCTGTGCTGCAGCAGCCCACTGCTATGTTTCTAAGAAAATGGGCTCTTAAAAAAGGAAATGTCACACCGCAGTGTGAGAGATAAACAGAGGTATGTCTTTAGAGCAGCAGGCAGGGACTGTAGAAACACTCTCTGTAAATGACTTTGATCCCCTAGTGTGATGAATCATGGAGTCGCAAATCCTTTTTAGCTAATTGCTATCAGCTTGTGAGATTTTTCCTTCCATGTTCAATATCAATTTTCAGGGCCATAGGAGATAACACTTCTCCCCCGAGTCTGCTGGCGACTTACCGCTAAAACTGAACTAGCACCACTTAACAGTTTAAAGGGGGAAGTCATTTAATATGACACCGCTGTTACTAAGTAAAAAGGGAAAAATATTAGGAACAAATACACTAAATAGTAAACCTTTTTACTGTCAACGACCTTCCTTTGAAAACTATCTTTTCCATATCCATATAGTATCAGTGCAGCTATCTCAAAGTAAAAGACACTTTAATTATTCAAAAGTGATAGGCTTGGACTTGGGAAAAAAAGAGAAGGAAATACAGTTATTTTACAGTCCTAAAGCTTCTTAGAGACTCTTTAAACCATATCATCGGGCTGAATAGGATATTTAGAATATCCCTTCTAATCATTAATTTTGAACAAACAGCACTTACAGCATAAATTTCACTCATTTTTTCACTTTCAGGACAATCTAATGAAAATATGTTAGATTTCCAAGGAAATCTAGAGATTTCTTCCCTGTTCAGTTTGATGGTTTTTATTTTTTTAAAGTCCATCATCACTGCTTATCCACAAAGTTATGCAGACCAGAATTTACTTTGAAACATAACAACATAGGCACCTTTACAGGCTATAGAAGGGCACAAATCCGTGCAACATCTGAATACTGCCAGACTCTTAGAAATTCTGATTCATATTTATCTCCTGGAATTGAGTGGCCACCAAATGCAGCCACCATCTCAAACAGTCAAAAACATTTGGTAACAAGACCTGGATTCAGTATCAAATTTCATAGCACCTAAAATCTGGAACTTATAGAAGACAAGCAAGAGACCAAACTATTAGGCTAGCTGTTGAAGTGATTGTGTAAAGCTGAAAAAATACAGTGCCTCAAAAAAGTCTAGGAAAGTTTACTTAAAAAAAAAAAATCAACCAAACTTATTTTTGGTGAATTCTTTTAAGCTGAATTTCTGCTGTTGGGTGTGTCTCCTGATAGCCATTCATTGGAATCAATACTCACAGAAATCAGTGTTTTCCAGCTTATATTAGGAATATGTTTTGAATCTGTATATGAAAAAAAAACAATAAGGTAACCCAGGGACTATACTCACATGTTTAAGCATGATATATACATAATAAGTGCATCCAATCAAGCCTAAGATCAGAGCAAAATTAGATTCCGTTTGTCATAGACAGGCTAAGATTTAATCACCAAAATTATTCTGAGACAAATTCTAAGCAATAAACATTATTGTTGAAAAATAAATAAACGAAGATTCATTTGCAATTTATTCTCTCTTCGAAAATATTCCATTAGTCTTCTTATCAAGAAAAATGTTTAACATCAAAGTAAAGACGCTTTTTTTTTGAGGTGAGATAGAATTCAAAGATGGAAATGAAACAAAGATAATAAGATTTTAACATATAGACTGAAAATATAAAATATAAGTCAAAGTGCTTTAGTCAAGCACCCAGACTCTGAGCTGGTATCCAAATTAATTTCCTTCCTAGGAAGGGAAATACAGGGTTAAGAGTTTTGAATACTTGCCCAAGTTTTAAATGTTCCCCTCCAACTGTTTCTTATGGGAACTTCTTAGGACGTGGAGCTGCTGCATCTGCTACACTGCACGACGTAACAATAGAGTAGGATACTACTCAGGTTTCACCTTACATCTGATTTCCATGTTACAGGGTTGATTTAACTTGTAGGTATTTTTTAATATGCTTCACTAAATATCCAAGGGAGAATACCAACAAAATTTCTCATGTTTTTTTCCTTTGTCTTGCTGACAACTTTTCTTCTCTGAAAGTTCACTCAAAAAGCTTAGTGTACCATCTGCATGTCCAGATCGCAGCATTATCATTGATGAATACAAAGTACCTGTATTCTGAAATTATACTACTATGGTGCATTTGATAAGGCATTGGCTGACAATTGGTTCATAAATAAGAGAATTAGAACTATTTCTTATTTCTAGCATATTTACAAAGCTGTTGCTATAAAGGAGCAAAGAGAGGAGACTGGAGGATCAAAACTTTTCCTCAGAGAGAAATATGTAGTTGTTAAGTTTGACTTGAACTGACCTGATAGCAAGAGTCAAAGTCTGAGAAAGTCAGACAAGTAATTAGACTCTAGGATCCTTTGGTTTCCCGAAATACTGAACAGTTAAGTTCTGATAAATGAGAAAATAAAAAACAAAGCTGCAAAAATTTTGGACAACGCAATCTGACTTACAGAAAGTTTTTCAGAGGAGTTTTATGCTTAAAAATATTTTTTTCCTTTTTTAAGGAAATTAATATAAATGACATGTGACAAAGGGGGTGGCGTTTGTTCTGTTTGTAAACAGAAACACTACCATCCAGTAAAAATCGATATTATAGGTGTTGTATACATTTTCTAGTACAGTATACACAAAGTTGGTGGTAACATTTTGTCTGCTCTTCTCCCTGAAGAAAGGTAGGGATAAAACAACATATAGATGAATATTCCAGCTGGCCATGCAATTTAAAGTTAATTCCCATTCAAAAAATCTTTGCAAAAAAAATCTCAGTATAATGCTCAGTCAACAAAACTGTTCTTCCAGCAGAATTTTACTGAGGAATTTGAAAAAAATAAAAATAAAAGATAATTTTGACTTAATGACTGAGCACTGAATCAATCTGATAATCACCAATGTGGCATTCTCATGGACAAGAATCAGTAAGAAGGCAAAGATATGTTTTCTTCTATGACAAAGGCAATGTATCCCACTCTTTCAAAAACCAGTGATGTTAATACTAATAAGTTAAATTCTTAAATTGTCCTCTAACTGACTCAGGTATTTGGCCTAATTACAGCAGTAATTGTTTTAAAACAGAAAAAATGTTGCCTGTGAAACAAAGTCTATCTAAATACCTATGTGTAAATCTGTATTTTGAAGAATTTGAAACAACAGCATAGTATTTCTTAAGCATTGAAAAAATGTTTTTTATAAACAGAGAAACTAACTTTCAGTAAAAATTGATCTTACAGATGTTATACATTTTCTAATACAGTATGCACAATTTCCCACCATTTATCTGCTGATAAGAAAAGTAGTTGTCAAAACAATGTTTCTAATAGCCAAAAAGG
The DNA here is from genome assembly GCA_013400335.1 of Eurystomus gularis. Classification (NCBI taxonomy): domain Eukaryota; kingdom Metazoa; phylum Chordata; class Aves; order Coraciiformes; family Coraciidae; genus Eurystomus; species Eurystomus gularis. The sequence goes on along the minus strand of VZZY01007069.1, from coordinate 46,965 downwards.
TGATACTCATCTGTAAAATTCCATAGACCGTTAATGACACAAAAAAGTGTGAATTTTTGGATCTGGTCTGAGTTTGCTGAGAAAATTTGAGTCAAACATTTTAACTGCTCTTCACTGGTTTTATTCAATAGTTACTTTAGTCATAGCTTTAAAGAAATAATATATAATGACATAAAGATGTACAAAAAAAGTGCATTTGAGGTTTTAAATAAATGAGGGCAACAGAGCACAGGCTATTCTAGGACCAGCAGGGATGGCACAATAGTAGCTAAGGTGATATATCTCAGTAAGAGTGATACTGTGCTGTCAGTGAGAATCACTATTGGAGTCCAGAGGAAAACTAAGTTTGCTCATTTTCCATCTTTTGAAAATCTTGTGAAAGAGCATCCCTGGCAATCATTGTCAGCACTAACATCAGGTCTGTGCTGTTCAGCATCTGGGCAACTTCAGTACCGCAAAACTGAAAAACCCAGTCTTGCTCTGACGCTAGTGGATGTCCTAGCTATACAGAGGGTAAAGAATAAGGTCACAGGATAATGAATTTTACTCTAGTTTTTTAAATGAGGGGGGTTGAGTTGTTGGGGTTTTATCTTATCTTTTTTTTTTTTTTTTTTTTAAATGGCATCTTTTTCTTCCTCAGGGAGATCTGCAGGCTATGGCTTTTTGCCTTTGAACATCCTCAAGTCAAGCATCAAGAAAAGGTGATGAGGGTTAGGGAGGCTCCCTTGACATTTGGTGCACTGGCATCAGCCTTTGCAATTATGGGCCACCTTTCTAGCAGACGGTAATTGAAAAGTGTGAACCACATGGGCTCTAGTCAATAATAGCGTCAGCATACAAATGACACTCTGAGCTTTCTGTGTTCGCCATCCACTGTTTTTGCTTTTCACCTTTTATCCTTCTCAGCATCATGACTTAATCCACTCTAATGAGGTGAGTTCTATTGCCAAAAATCAGCAGCAACACAGCTCTCTTCTGGCACCACTTGGGGTTTGTAAGGCCTCAAAAAAACAGTGAGTCTGTCGGCTTTCCAAAAGGAAGGACAGTGCACCCTTTGAAATGTTCTCAGCTTTTCTGAACTCTCTTTTGAGTACAGGCTTCTTCCACACTTGCTGAGGAATGCATCCCACCTTCATAAAACTTGTTCATCACCAACCCAAGGTGACCAGAGCGTTTGAGTTAGTTTAGTACCTGCCTCTCTTAGCTTGAAGGTCATTATTGGTGGCCACATGTCACTGTTTACAAACAGCAGGTGACTGCCAACAGTGGTGAGTGTGTGAATTTCCTTTGCTCTTTTCCTTACCCATCTGTCCACGTTTCTGGAATCATAAGTATCTGCTTTTAGCAAAAGCTTCAGAAGAGAATGCCAAGATATTGTAGGTGGTAAGATACAGAAAGAACATAACCAGTTACTTGTGATTGACTAAAAGGAAAGTGGTTAATTTTACAGACACTTTTTTCTTCTCTTCTTTCTTCTCACACTCATTTTATCTTAAGGTCACAGAAGGGTACATTATCTATGTATCACTTACAAAGAACACTTACAAAAAGTTAGAATTAATGAGTTCTGCCTAACTATGGGTTTTTTATCAGATTTCAAAATGGATGTAGAAAAGAGTCCTATACATATGTCAGTCATGAATAAATGTCAAAATAAACTGATCTCAACAAATTCCATATTTAAGAAAGAAAAAAAGAGCAGCAGATTTAATTGTGTAAATGTTGATCCTTAGAAATGGCATGGTACACTTCTCCATAATTTTAAATGCAATAGCAATTTCCATTTTTAAAGATGGGGCCAGAGTGTGGGGGTAGGGAGAAGAAAAAGAAATACAATAGAAAGTGTTTCCATGGGATTAGACCACATGGCCTTAATACACATATACACAACTGAGGAAAGCAGAGAATTTTGCCTCTTACACTTCTTGGACCCCTCTCTCTTTTCTTCATCTCTAATCTGGTTTTTGCCTATTCCTTTTGATCTATCGGGGGCAGACAAGTCAGGTCCATAAGTACAGATGGAGTAAATATGGAGATTAGCCTCTTCTCGTACTGCATTAGCTCCTAATACCTGATTAAGCCCAGAATCATGCAATTGTCTCCGTGTTGGCTATCAGAGTGGCAGAGCACAGAAGGGGGCAGGATGAAGGCTGATTTTGTAATGGATACTTATTTTATCCCAGTGCTCTAAGAAGATTAGGCCTGGGGGTGTCACATTAGCCATGATCTCTGGGCCTTTGGTAGGCTCTTGCAGTTTTCAAACACCTCTGCTTCAGCCGTAGAACAAACAGGCAGCTTGGACGCCGTGGCCCCATGTTGTGGCATGAATAATTGCACACTGCAAACTGTTTGAAGATCACAAAGCGCTGTGTAAATTACCCAGTTTGGCTTAGTAGAAGTGATTTGTGGTGACTTACTGAATCTTTTCACAGTCCGGCATTAAACTTTTCACAATTTTCCCTACCTGAAATGGAATGAAAGTTGAGTCATATCTTCCTTTGCTCTTATCAGATCAATCCTTATAAAGCCAGTTTGTATAACTGCTGTACTGTATGCAAATCCTGCATGCAGCACTTTGTCTTTGGTACAGGTTCAATTATATTTAGCTGAAACACGAAAAGACGCCTATTCAGCATAAACCCTAAATCAGCTCGTGTGATTAATGTGGGGACATGTTCAAAACCATCTGTATAATACATGCCAAAATAGTACATGTGAAAACTGCACTTTTTTTTTTTTTTAATGAAAGTTTCCAGCAAACATATCTTTTTGCTTAGAAATAAGTTTTAACTTAATCAATGAGCAAGTAAAGTAAAAATATGAAAATGACTTTTCACTCACTTAGGAGAACTGTGAATTCTAATCCAAAGTGAAACCAGAAACATGAGACCTGAAAAAAAAAAGAATCTGAAAAAAAAAAACACTCCAGTACTTATTGAAAGAAACATTTGTAATATTGGTAACTATTGATGAAACATGCATTTTTACTGTGTTATAGATTATTTTTAAAGCACGTTTTATTAAAAAATTATTTGTCACTCAAGTCTAGAGATTTAATTCTGTTGAAATCAGTTAAAAAGTCAAATATTTTGCTCTCTTACCAAATGCTCTCTTACCAAGCACTGTGTAAACACGTGAAAATACGAGGAACCAGTAAGAAGCATCATATTTAATAAACTAAACCTTGAGAAACAGAAGTCCATAGCAATATTTCATCAGGAATAGATAATCTCAGAAGCTAAAATATCAGGTATGTGGGGAGTTTTTACCTCTATTTGCGACTGATCAGGAAGAATCACTCTTTTTCTCTGGGGCCTGGGGGAAGCCTAAAATATAATCTGGCCTTCAGTTTTTTGTTTTGTAAAAATGGTATTGTTGTGGGCATGTATATCTTTATGCCCTACTTGAACTAATTATACGTCATTGAAGTCAACATCAGACAGAAACCTAGGAGCAATTTCTAAGTCTAGGAATAAATAAAAGAAAAAATAATATAAAGATTTTAATTTCTGTTCTCATGCTGTGGCTCATAATCGACATAATAACAATTTTTACCATAACAAAGTTTTAGTAACTGGGGTTGTAGCTAAACATGGGGATATTCTGTGCAAATTCCTCATAAGTGAGATGAAAAAAAAAATTTTAAAAAAATCCAATGAAATACATGTTTATCCTGCATACATTATATGGAACATCTATTTCTTCAAGTAACAGATCAATTAATATTTACTGTTTTTTTCATGGAGTAAGAGAACTAAAACAAACCTTCAAGATATAAGTGCATTTGGACATGCATATACACCTGCAAACACAAAACAACCGCATGATTCATGTATCTTGTTATAAAACAGCAAGAATATAAATCTCTAAAAGTAGCTTCTACCTACTACCAAAAATGAATATTCACATTGTTGTTCAAATCCTATAGGATTTAAAGCAACCGATTACTAAAGTATTTAACAGGAAGGCTCAAGTGCAATCCTTGGGAGAGATAAGCACATATTAAGTGTGAGATGCTGTTCTTCTATACACAGTATATATTGGATCAGGTAGATATATTTCAAAAGAAAAAGAAACTGTAGTGAAAGGACTCGGGAAGTCTTAGTGTACCTTCCTACTTGTTCTGTTTATCAAGGAAATGGCTTTTCTCCCCACATCCATATGCAAAATATATACCTTTGATCTAAAAATTGTGGAGAAACTACAATCAGTTGATGCAACTTGGGACTTCAAACAGCATTATATTAAAAGAAGAAAACATAAAAACCTCTGGCATGCTGGTCTACCTATCTTTTGGTTTGTGAGCTATCCTATGCAGTCCATGTCAAATACAACAAACACAACCTGAGTTTATCACAAATTTGTAAGGGACATCTAGAGGAAACACTATGGCATTTCCTAACTTCTACTGAAGAATAAAAGACAGGTAAATATACCTTAAAATGATATTAACTTACGAATGAAAAAATTGTAAAGTGATAAGTTATTGTACAGTCGATGATACTCACAAATCCGACTGGCCAAGGAGCTGAAAGACTTTGTTATCTGGTCAAGCATCCTTAAAATCCAAGCAATTTTCTTTTTATCTAAGGGAGGATGGACATTCATGAAATTTAAAACTGAATGAGCAGCTTAAGAGATTTTCAGTCTTTTGGCCTGAATAGGTAATTTTTTATATTTCTTACTTTGTAACTGACTGAAAGAAACACCTTCTGGAACTCGGCCAAGTACAATCATCTTATGCATTTGATATTCGGATGTATTTAACTGATCAGTAGGTACCTAAAAGTGTTCAGAAACTATGCTGGTGTGTTCCTCAAATGTTGGTTTTTATGCGAGGTGTAACACAACAGACTACCACCACAATTAGGAAGAGCCCTGGTTTCTGATCCCCATTGGTATCTGACTCTGCCAGACCTTGTGCCCGCCAAGCTCATCTTGTCCTACCAAAATGAAGTTTCATTCCACACAAGTCAATAAAGCAGAGTAGTTAACTTCTATTTTGATAGAATTTATGACAAATAGAAGACAGATTATGATGGATGTCAATCTTTCCTAATACAGGCATTATTTATTTGCTTCCTAGACAAGCATTTTAACTTAACGGCTGCCAGGGTGAAGATTAATAACAGCAATATATTTATGGCACAACAAGATATAGTCTATCTTCTGTGAGCTTTGAGCACGATTCTGTGAGCTTTTTCATGCTAAAAATACAATATAAATTGCTCAGAAGAGTTATTATAATCTGTTTAGGAGGAGATACATTAATAAAGAATACCTATTTTAAAAAGAAAATCACTCTACAATGGTGGGTTTTAGTCCAATGATTTATATATTAAAAGAGATAATAGTGATTTGTTCTCTGTCTCTTTCTGAAAGCAGATTCCTTCAAAGAGCCTTTAATTATGCAGCTGGGTAAAGTCATTGTTTTAATATTTTAACAATAAAGGTGAAGAAAAAAGTTCTGTATTTAATGGTTATCACTGATACCTTTGGTTGCTGAGTAAATCTGGTATGATGTTTCTTTTAATTCGTCTCCAGGACCCTCAGGTACACATGTTCTAGAAAACATACACATCAGGTCCTGTGTGTTAACACCTCATCAGACTCACCAGCTGTTTTGGGTAGTTCCATATTAATCCACAGATTCATATAATATCTTTTTCTTTCAAAATGTATGATTGCATGTACCTCGGTGATTCTTCTTGCTAACATCCGAATGAGAGAAAGTCCTCTGCAGGACAATCTGTCCTTGCCTAGTACAATTCACAGGTCTGCTAGCAGGTGGCGTTATGAGCAGGGAAAGCACTAGGGACCAAAACAGAGCAAGTGTAAATACTAGTTCTGCCACTCATTTCCATAGGGCTTACTGCCTTTATGGTTTTCCTCCTCTGTCATTTGAGTCTGGAAGATAGATTTCAAAGCTCAAGCCCTACCTTTCTAGATTATACTGTGCAAGTCTGCCTTACAGTTCACTTACCTTTTCTTTCCTAATCCTTTTGTTTAGAAAATCCACTGATCTTCTTTAAAATTGTTCCCAAATGCTGCTGTGTCATTATCTAGGTCATAAGTGACCAGCTAATGTATGAAGGATTTCCATACTCCATAATTTATTGTGGAGTCCAAAGTATGTCATACCACTAAACTTTTTCAACCATTCCTACTTGCTATCAAAGAAATGGAGTTTACCATTCCAGCCTCCAGTTTAGTACTCCAGTAGCCTCTATCACTAATTAAGTGCTTTATTTAATTGAAGGCTACAGTTCAATTTCATAAAAATAATGGTTGCATTTTAGATGGTCCTTCATAACTAAAACCATATATTGTAGTTTTCCTAATAATCTGCCTGTATGACTGTGAAAACTAAATTAAATACATAGAGCAGTACAGCTAAGATGCTTAGCTTTCTGTAAAATTAAGGTATATATAATAGCTCAGCATAAACATCAGCTATTAGGGTGTGGTGAACCGACCACATGATTTTTCTGCCTTATTAAAACAGTGAGCAAAAAACTCGATTTCCCATAAATCAATGCTACAATTCCCATAAATCCTCCAGGAAGCCGGAAGTGTGATAACACCAGCCAGAAATTTCAGAAAAGTAAACAATTGCTCTCTTTTCCACCTCACTGCACAAAGGGAGCACATTGCTCCTGCCAAGCGCGCCCCCCCACCCCCCACTCTGCCGCTGCCGGAGAGAAGTGAGGGGGAGGGGGGGGAAACTGAGCTGAGCTGTCAGCGCAGCCCCCTGAAGAAGCCAAGCAGCCAGAGAGAAGGGAACAGCCGCCGTGGAGAGCCGCCGGACAGAACTGCTGACTCCCAATGCTCTAGGAATCCGGGGGAGAGAAAGAAGCCGTGAGCCGCCGCCGGCCGTGAGTTGTGCAATCACTGCCACCGCCGTGAGCTGCCGCCGCGAGCCAAAACTGAAAGAATCCAGAGAAAAAGCTGCAAGCTGCAGCAAGAAGAAATTGCGACAAGAGGCCACTGGCTGCAGAAAGCCACGCCGCAGAAGGCCGCGCCACCAGAAAAAGCCGCTCCAAGCTGGGAGCACCATACTGAAGAAGAAGTTGTGCCAAAGAAACTGCACCGAAAGCTGCGCTGCCAGAAAAGACGCGCTGCCAGAAAAGCTACACCAAAGAAACTGCGCTGAAAAACTAAAGCCGACACCACCATCGGAGGGAGAGAGAGAGAGAGCAAGAGAGAGAGAGAAACTCCAATCACACCGAAAAGCTACAAGCTGCTGACGTCACTGGAAACAGTCCAGGTCTGCCGGTCGGGCATCGTCACCGTTCCACGGGGACCATCGCCAAACACCGAAAGGACACATGCACGCACACACACGCACCATCCACACATACAGGTCGTATCTTGACATAATTAAGTCCTTATTTGCCCTTATCTCTCGGTGGGTGAGAGGGGGGTGAATGGGTGGGCGTGGTGTTCTTTAATATCGTAATATTTCCATAGAGTAAATAAGGTTTTATTTGAATATATTTAGTAATAAATTTGTTAAATACTCATTCGGTCTCCATGTCTGCTTACGAGCCTGGTGGGGAGATATTCCACTTTGCCCTCAACCCTTCTCCCTTTGGGAGGTGGTCGGACCTCTGCGCGCCCGACCGCGACACAGGGTTTGCAGAATTTTGAGGAAATAAAGTATTTTATTGAGCATACTATAATTTCTCATATGTCTTCATGTGGATATCTCCACATAATTAATATGTTTCTATAACAGAACAACTAGTATTTATGTTCTGCAGTGTGGGACTACAGGTTCATCAACATCTTGCACACCTTCTTCCCTTCCAGTTGGTTACTTTGAAAGGATCAGTGAAGAAGTAGAAAGAATGTTTATTAAGCTCCAACATCATGAAATGAAATAATTTTTCCCAGCGACTAATAGGATAACCCTATTTTTGATGGTATATGTATTGCTGTTGCTCATGACATTAACTTGGTTTATTTTGAGGAATAAGGAAGAATATAATTAATATCAAAATAGCCTGAAATATGTAATTCTGAAAAAATTAAAAGAAGCAGTCTGGTGACAAATGTTAATTTGATCTGTCCATCTAGTCAGGTGATTAACTGTAGATGATTAAGAGATAACTACAAGACACTCTGTAATGAGCATGTAGTACAAATATCAAGCAAACAAAAGATGTTTTAGAAATGCCATGTTTCAAATGGTAAAAGCAGACATGTTAATACTATGTATGTTTGAATAATTTGAAGTTTTAAAATATTAGTATTATTTCAAGTTCAAGTACTTGAAAGGTAAGAAAGGCCAGAACTAGAACTGCTACCAGAGATGGTAATTCACACACACTTTCTCCCTATTTTTGTATGACAAACATCTTAGAATTATTAAGTGATCACATCATATTTTTTCTAAAGTGCCTTGTCTTGTACACAATGGAGAAGGCCTGAGAACATCAGACTTGTACAATGAAAACAGTTGTTTTTGTAGGATTTGTGCCTTGTTTGCCTTTAGATGCTGGATTATGTGTAGGAAATTTTGACAATGACTCTTTTTTGGCATAAATACTTTTATTAATTCAATATTTGACTATGCTAATCTGTATGAAAAAAAAAGCAAGCAAACATCAGACAACTCCATTCCTGCACACACTCACTCCTGTTTTCCTGTGTCAAGTACATAAATGCATATGTTGCTACCTACCTCCTACGCCTCTACTTGAATCAGATAAGCTTTCGCACAGATTCCTTTTCCTGTCTTATGCCAAAATCTTACACTTCAGAAAAAAAGATATGTTCTTTTCATTTTCCCTGGCCATTTCACAAGCATGCAGAGTTCTACTTGCTTCTTCAACATGGATATCTTGAAGATTATTTTCTTCAGAGTAAGGGGCCTAGAATAAGAGATACATTCCATTTGACTTTCTAGCAAAGGTCTGCAACACTTTAGTCAATAGTGTTAAATAACTGCAGGAACTAATATAAATAAGATTTTCTTCTAGCTAAAAGGGAGACTGCAGACAGCTAATGAGTTGTACACATAACATAATTCACCCTTAAATAAGATAATGGGATCAAAATTCTTGTAGGAATCATGATGACACCAGCTACTCATAACCTTATTAGTAACCGTAAACGTTACATTCCAGATGATAAGTACCAAGACTTATATTAAAGTCAAGTGAGTTTCCCAGGTAGCAATCTTATGATTATTCATATCAAAGGAGTTGTTATTTTTCATTAATTGGAGGTGGTTAATAAATTAATTTATTGTTTTCACTATAAGCAACCACTCTTCCACCACTGCAGATGACTCAACTAAAAAATAATAACTTGATCTACTGGCAGCTACCTTGTTTTGCATCTTCTCAGCAAAGCTGTTCATTCCACAGTGGATTGGATCCAGGACTCTCTCCTCCCCTTTGCTTTAAGCAGTACATTTCAAAACTGCTTTTATTAACATCTGATCCTTCACATCTTGAAGTGATGTTCAGCCACAATGGTCTATGCTATTAAACTGAAATGATGAATGCATTTTTTTGAAGAATGCATACATTCTGGAAGACTTCTTGTGCCATTCCTTCCCATGCACACCTGCACGGGCAACCTAAGCTGAATTTGTTGCGCAACCAGAGAACTCCTTACAGCTTTGCAAAACTGCTCATTAATGAGACTAGATCAAAGTAAAAGCAAAGATCATGAACCACCAACTTGCCCTGTAGCCAGTTTGCATTCTTCCTTCCCTCTTCATTTATCTCCTTCCTTTTGCTTCCCAGCCTCTAGGCATTATGTAAACATCAGGGGAAAGCATGTACTGCCTTCTTTAAGTATACACAGCAAAAGACACATAAATACATTAACTGCATTATAACCTCCCACTTCCCTCTACAGTTTCAGTGTTTGTATAAAATATTCCACTGCAATTCTAGTTTCTTACTTTTCTCAGCAAAGGTACTTTATTGTTTGCCCTGTCTTACCAACAAACAATAATAAAAGTCTAGATGAATGGAAACACTGAGATTATTTGGATATTAAAACCCCACTAATAAGCCTAACAGCCACAAACTCTTAATAGCCCAAAATACCCAAGACTGATAAATTTCTAGAAGTGCCAAGAGAAAACATCTGTGAGGAATTCTGGTTTCTTTTAACTAAAATAGCAGTAGGCTACCAATGAAGGATTGCAACCTGTTACCATGCTTCCATTTTTCAGCCCTTTATCTGAGTAAAGACAATAAAAGCTGAATAAGAAGCTCAAAACTTGTCCCGTGAAACCACATGAGACCATGGACTTGTTCCAAGGTTACAAAGTCAACAAAGTTAATAATGCTTCACAAACAGCAACAACTCCAGCTCTGTTAGCAAAATACCTGCAAGAACACAAAGAAAGAGAACATGTTCAGAAGCTAGTCACAGTTTAGAAGTGAAAAGAGGTGTTGTTAGGAATGGTACAGTAAGCTCAGCTGTGTTGCTCTTTTCACCCAGGTGTATAATTTTTCATATCTGTTTTTGTTCCCAAACACCCCAAATGCCCTTTTTTTTTCTAAAAAAGACATTACACTCCTTCCTTCTATTAGGAACCTTACACTTACAAGCTGAATGTACATGTGATGAACTGATAAGAAAAAAACCAGCTTCAGTTGCAAGATACTAAAGGCTATTAGAAACAATTGTAATAAAAAAAAAAAAAAATAAAATCTCTGCATAATAAAGAAACTTCCACTCCTGTCTTCACTAATTAGCTGGTTAATACTGTCAGTTGAGAGGCCAAGGAAATGAAGAACAGAACTACCCCCTCGATCCAGGTGCTACCTCCAGGGCACGACAGAAACATGTTGGCAGAAGAGCAAGGAAACTTGCCCTAGTGCTCCTGGGCTATGCCTAGGGATGTCTTTTTTTCATGTGCAATAAATTTGCTAAAAATGGCATAATAAGAAAAAATGATGAAACATCTTGACAGTCTCTTTTAGAGTTTGTCAAAGATTTAATAAATTATTGGAAGTGTAGCAAGCCTGTCAAGGTGTAGGTGGCTGTGTGTCTGAAAACCCTTATATGCTGTCCATTACTCAGCTAATCCAGCCCCAGGCTGGATTAATTTGTATGATGTTAAAAAGCCCTTCCAGCTACCCAAAGGTGTCAAAGTAGGCTAGCACAGACAGAATGCTTGGGAATACAGCCATTGCCATTGCACTGAGGGAATAAAACCAGGTGTCCACTCTCTTAAACCTACACCAATTCTTCTACAATATCAAGGCTAAATCCTGGCATCCTGTGCAGACAACAGAGTAAGTCAAGTTAGAAAGAGCATGACTGATGGGGAAGGAAACTTCCCCAGCCTTTGAGCAGAGCAAAGAGCATGCTAGGACTGGTACATCCATAACTGTTGAAAGGTGAGATGATAGAAAAAACTTCCATTTATTTCAACAATAAACAGGGACATCTTATTTAAGTCCAAAAGGGGGTAAATTTATTAGTCACTATTACATTTAAGCCTATTGCTCCTTTTTCTTTTCAGATCCCTGAGAGTTTTTACAGGCACTTTACTACTGACAACAATAATGTAGCAGAGTTACATCTCATATTAAAATACTTGCATAAGCATCATAAAAGTGCCATAAGTGGGAAAATTCAGGAGGTTTATGTGTTTAAATTATGTTTATAAGTCTAAGGATGTGGAACATACACTTAAAGTATAGAAGAGAGTACCAGAAGTGACAATTCATCAACGAATTTCATGTGTCAGGTATGGATGCACACTGGAAAGTGACTATAAAGGTATCCATATTCCAGTATCATGTTCATTTAAAAAATATCCTCATGAAACAAGACTTCTTAGTAACGTATAGACAGAAGATAAGATGGAACTCTTTTTTCATAACTCTTCCAATACTGTTAATAGCAAATATTTTCAAAACACCAGCCAAAATTAAGTTTAAAATTCTAATATATTTGTAAGCCTTACTTATTCCTCAGACTTCAGGGGTGCAATCACCTAACATTACAAATACATGTATACATTTTAAACAGGATAAACCAGGGTTCTGATACAATTTTTTCATGACAGGACTTGGGATCATAAGTGAAAACTATCAAGTACTTTGAGGCTGGTGCTACTAATAATAACAGAATTGGAAGAATAGTGTTTATGTTTCAGTAAATAAAATAGGGTTGCTTAACTACTTTTCTCATTCCTGATTGCTGGAAGGCCTACTGCCATTGTAATAATTCTTCCCACTTTGAACATTTTTATAATGGAAATTAGATGCAGAACACCATCTATCCCCTTGATTAGCTTCTACACTAGTGAATGACTTAGAAGTAGTTGAAGGGGAACATGATGCCATCAAGCACTGTTAAAATTGATGGCAATTCAGAAGGATGGCTATCTTCCCCAACCCTATTGTTGTGCTGGTTCAGCCATCATCATTTTATGCTGCCATCAGTTGCCTGATCACACAGGCCAACACTGAACTCAGTAACATCCCTTTGAAAGCCTTCTTTCAGAGAGTCCTGCCATAAATTCCTGTGGGTCCAGCTTCTCCACTGCTCACTGTGGTGCCAGCATCACTGCTGGACACAACAGACAGAGATGGCTCCCTCAGTGGCTCTTCACATGGAAAGGCACCACTGAGAGAGCTCAGCAAGGTGCAACCAAACCCAGCAGAAGCCACACGAAACATGAAGCTCCTCCAACTGATCAGCTCCTGGTTGATATAATCCTGGCCTCACCCATCACCCCAGCCATGAACACCTGGGTAAGGGCAGAGCCACAGAGACACATGCGGGCCAGGTTCTGCCTCTGGAACATGAAGCCAATAGGAAAAACAAAACATTCTGCTAGGTTGTGACTCATTCACAGGTCAAGTCCAACTTGGGGCCCACAACTCAGGCCCCAGTACTTCACCTATATATTCTGAAGGCCCAAGATGTTCATTTAAGCATAACTCATTAATCCAAAATTGTACTTTAGACTCAAGACCATACCAACTAGGAAAATACGAAAGGTGATTTATTGGTGACGGTCCATCTTTACAGTTAGGGCTGTGCAGTGGCTTGATCCTGGCCAGTAGCTAACCCCCCATTGAGTCACTTGCTCATTCATTCCCAGAAAGATGGTAGAAAGAAACAGAAGGGTAGAAACAAGAGAAACTCATGGTTCAAGATACAGTTTAATAAATGAAGAAAACAACAAAACAAAACAAAACCCAAGTGACACCAAGAAAATCACCCACCACCTCGCAGCACCAGACCGGTGCCAGTCTCTGAGAAACAGGTGCTTTGGAAAGACGATTGTCCCCTATTTCTACTGCTGAGTATGGCATCATATGATATAGGATATCTCTTTGGTCAGTTGGGGTCAACTCTGTTGGCTGTGTCCCCTCCCTGTCTCTTGCTCACTCCCAGCCTATTCACTGGTAGGGCAGAGTGAGAAACGGAGAAGGCCTTGACACTGTGCAGGCAACCATCAGCAAGAGCTAAAACATCAGTGTGTTATTACTGTTTCAGCTAGTGACACATTTAAAACACAGCATCATGCAGGCTTCTCCTTCCCCAGCATACTCAGTACAGGGTACAAACAAAGGTTTCCCATTACAGACCCCTAACACAGACACGCTGCCTGGTCCAGAGGGAGGACTCCCAGTGCTGATTTTAGTGCTAGAGGTACTCAACAATAAATGGGGGATAGGGAAGCTCACAGACTGCAGGGCAAAACATGAGAGAGAGAACTCTCTCATGACATGAGAGGGAGAGGAGAACTGAATGTTGCCAAGTCTGTGGGGATGAGAAATACAAACTATGCAGAGAAAAGGAACCTCAATTATGTTAGCAGTTAAGCCTGATTATACTAGTTCTCATGAAGTCAGGCACTACAATCCCGTCTTCAGAAGTTCTGTTCTAGACGACTTTGGTGGCACAGCTCTATGGCTGTATGAGGCTTGGCCATGCCTTTTGTGAAATAAAAAAAATATATGCTTATGATGTTTCCTTAACTAACAGTGTTACAAGGAGAAACAGTTTGGGGTTTTGCTGCCACTGTAAGTGTAAGAAAAACCCAACTGAAGGGATACACACATGAAAAGATGTATGAGGTGTTGTAGATAGGAAGGTTAAAAAAGGAAGCTGAGGAAAGGGTCAGTCGAGTTTTCAGAAATTTCAGCTAAATGCAATAAAAGAATATAACTCTATCTCAGTATATACTTTGTCCTTTATTTCCATTCATTACCTGCCCCTATGGGCCTATTATTCCAGAAAACTGCAGATATTTTGTAATAGCATAAATATCATATAAATTGATTTTGAATAATCAAACTTGCCAAGACTTTTTCACTGTTTGTGTGTACTACAACTCATTTATAGAACAAACAACACTGAAGATGGCAGGGCCTAAATGTTACCGGAGGGAATAATCAATGTGGCCCAAAACAAATAATGAAAACCAAAACTGATACAGAATGTATTATATTAGCTTTATAAAACTGGAAATAGCCATAATCAAGATTAACACAAAACTGCTTATAAAATAAATTATTTACTTTTTAGGACTAGTCTTCTAACTCAGTGCTATGTAGCCATTATCCTCTGTGAAAACAAGAGTACTATGCAGAAGTATCTTGGAGAGTTATGCTTCTTGATCCAGTGTCCAACACATTTGAGTTTACTTTCTTTAGTCTACCAAAAATGAGGTAGCATAATCGCTGAAAATAAAAAGTAAATAAATACTTGTCATAAATACAGGAGGAAGAGTAACCACTTATGCCAAAGAATAATAACCATGATGGTAGAAATAACAGCTTACTATAAACCATGAGAGGAGTACATTTCTTTTGGAAGTTGGTGTACACCAGTACCATGAGCAAAATCACATCTGAAGCACATCAACAAGAGTTAAAGTATACTATTTTTAAGATGACATCATTTGTTACATTAGAACATTTACATAATAGTGCCTGAAATAGTAAGCAACAGAATTTGAGGACTAGTCTGATATTACATTTCTCTGTTCAAAAAACTAGCTAATGCCTTAGTTAAAAATGTACCAAATCTTCTAGCAGTTAATTCTTATTTCCTTTCTTAGTATACTCCATTCTGTAGAATTTAGCTATTCCTGTAAATATCTTTTCTTGTACTTCTAATTACTAACATGGTTTTCAAGACTATTTTACCTATGAGTTATAACAAGTAAAATCCTTAACCCAAAGAAAGTCTTTGAAAAACCCACTCATTTTGGGTTACTTTTTCAAGGTATTAACAAACTAGCCTCTGACAGACTAATTCACTGGTACTCTCAATATCAAAAGTTATTCTAATTTCTGAATAATTCTGCCTTTAATTGAACATATAGTGTAGTAGAAAAGCCAAAACTTGAAAATAACTAGCTTGAAGAGATTTAACCAAGGACAGAGCCCACGTTTCAGTCCATTCCCAGTTCTAGTAATACAGCATGGTCTGCTGTTTCCCACTCATATCACAACAGAGAATCAAGATTTTAGTTGAGATTATCAAGGGAGGATGCGGCACATCTCAGGAGGGGTTCTGAAATAGTTCTGCCTTCAGTACAGGTTACTGAAGAATCAGGTTGCAACTGATAGAGATCACAGAAAGTAAGGCAGGCTTAGTTACAGTCCTTAATGTCATACCTGCTCTCTAATTAGTTCTCTTGCATCCTTCAATTTATTAGTCTTTTTCCTGCTCTTCCATCTCTACTGGAAGAATAAGGACTCTATATCCAGGTTACCAGGTCTACAGCCATTTTATTGTTTCCCTTTTAGCTATTGGTCCATATGATTTTGACTTGCTGTTGAAAGTCTATTGACACTAAAGGCAGTCTATTCTTGAGCACACAGCTCCATTTTGATCTTACCTTGTCACCCCACAAGTACACAAGTCAGGATCATCACAACAGGCTTTGGTCATATTTGCAACATGGAAACTATGGAAGTCTGGGACAATCATAAAGTTCATGTGTGCAGCTATCTGCCTAAGAAAACCACAGTACCATGTTGTTGACTCCAGTGATAGTGTGCTCATAGCTATCCTGCAACTCTTGAAAACTGTGTGCATTCTCCATTTGCTACAAACTTTTCTGACCTGAAATAATAGGGTCTCAAATGGAAAGAGACCCGTGCTTTAAAAAAACAAAGGGAAAATGCAGTAGCTGAGTAGTACTTCTGCTGACACTTATGGAATGCTTATGAGCATATGGGCACAAAAAATGGGATATCTATTGAAGTTAGTTTTTCTATATGTAGACATCCTTAATTAATATATTAGTCTTATTATTAGGCAACCAAAAAAAATTGCAAACAGTACTGTACTCTGTTTGCTTTTGACTATCTAACCCAGTGACTGACTTTAAAAAATAGACTATGATACAGTGGTCTGTATAATCTTTGCTCACACTCATAATACTAGCACAGAAAAGAGGAGGGAAAGAAAGGGAAAGGGGAAGCTATAGAAAAGAGGATAATCTCAACAATCAAAGCACAAGGGAATTGCTTTTACTGTAACAGCCAAAGAAAAGTGGAGAAACTGAATCCAAAATCAATGTAGTGTAGCCAGAGGTGTCAGAAGTAATATCATTTGACTCAAGCTTGACAATTTAGTGCAGTGGTAACTCTCTTCTAAACTTACTTCCTTTGTACATTTCTCAGTGCAAGCCTATTCTTCTGTTCTATTACAGAAGCTGCATGTGCATCAGTATGTCTCTTTCTCTTTAGTTTCTTTTATGGTTATGACTAGTGTGTAATGTATTTTTCTCAGTGTTCCCCCTGTAATGATCCCTGTCTCCCACCAAGTCCACAGTGTAAACGAGATGTGACATTACTGCAATGCAGCCATGTTTAAATTGAAATATCATAGGAAGGACAACACACTTCAGCCTTCTGCTTTTACAGTACTGAAGAGTTATGTAAGCAATACTCACTGTTTACTACTTTCATATGAAAACGATGAATGAGGGAATGGTATTTAATAAAAGCCTTTAAAGCTGATAATCAGGTGACGAATCATAGCCATAGCTTTTGCAAAATACTTTAAAATAAAGCCACATTTGTCATAAAGAAGATAAGAGCATTTCTGTCTTGTTTAATACATAAAGATGATATCTACAAGCTTTTTCAGGTTCTATTTTAACTTTCCATAGAGAATAAAGGTTTATGTGAATTAAAAAGAAAATAAAAAGGAGGATAGAAACAACTAAAGACCAGCTACAAGGTTGATCTTTCTGTATATCACAAAAAGGAGAGAAAATCTGGCTGCAATAGTGTAAGAATATCATCAGTTTGTTTGGAGAAATTTCATGTAAGAACCACTCCACATTCCAGATGATTGACACCGATGGAGCATAGTGAGGCTAGAAAACCAAGCATTAACATAGAATAAAAGTATAGGATGCTGCAGTAAAATCTGCCTCACAGCTCTTGTAGGGTGGAGAACAAGACCTGATGAGTATAAATAAGTAGCTGTCATGGCCCACACCAGTTACTCTTAAAGCAACTTTTATCTGGTTCAACTGAATATGAACAGATTATATACTTCCCTGTTCCCATAGGCTAATTCTTATATGATCCTTATATACATGAGTTAACACAGAGAATGAAAAATTCTTTCATTTACTTTCCCCCACAAAGAAACAAGTACACTTATTAGTCTTTTTACACTTTAAAAACCTTTTAATACACTGATCATAAATATACTCAAATGGAAGCTAATATTCTGAAGAACCAAGGCAGAGGGTAAAATACGGTCAGCTGTAGCCATCCAGCACTTTCTCATGATCCTTCTAGCTCACTACTCCAGTATTCTACGTTACCTTGCTGTTCTACTGTTGTGGATCAGCAAAATACAAGGTACTACTGCTTTTCTTCACAACCTTTTGAACCCACTCCCCCCCCCCC
>VZZY01007069.1:0-29049 GCA_013400335.1 Eurystomus gularis | reverse complement strand
AAAAAAAAAAAAGAAATAAAGTCTACTTTAGACTGCAACCAATAGCAGCGGATAGTAGAACAATGTAGTCCTTCAGGTATTCAGATGTCTGCCTAGTTCTTTTCAAATAGAAGGTAAGAGATAATGTTGAAGTAATCTGGAGACTATTTTTTGTAAAAGCTAGTACAGTCCTTCTCTTCCTTCCCAACAGATAACTCTGGCTTTTTCTATGGAAACTTTTGCAAAGTTAATTCTAAAATCCATTAATATTTGTTTATCAAGTTATACTTAATAGTTCTCAGTCACCAACAAATAGAAAGACTATCATGTGGTTTCAGAGTAAAACAAATATTAAATGAACACATGAGTCACAGTAATAAAAACCATAATAAGAAATGCTTGAGCTGTGGTGGTACTCAGTGCTGGTGAGCCACACCTCGAGTACCGTGTTCAGTTTTGGGAATCTCAATATAAGAAAGACATTGAGGTGCTGGATCGGGTCCAAAGAAGGGCAATGAAGCTAGTGAAGGGCCTAGAGCAGAAGTCTTCTGAGGAGCAGCTGAGGGAACTGGGGTTTTTAGTCTGAAGAAAAGGAGGCTGAGGGGAGACCTTATTGCTCTCTACAACTACCTGAAAGAAGGTTGTTGCAAGGTGAGGGTTGGTCTGTTCTCCCAAGTAACTAGTGATAGGACAAGAAGAAATGACCTCAAGTTGCATCAGAGAAGGTGTAGGTTGGATGATAGGAAAAATTTCTTCCCCAAAAGGGTTGTCAAGCACTGGAACAGGCTGCCCAGGGAAGTGGTTGAATCACCACCCCTGGATGTGTTTAAAGGTCACACAAATATATCTCTCATGAGACCCCACCTGGAGTACTGCATCCAGCTCAGGAGCCTCCAATACAAGAGGGACATAGACCTTTTGGAGTGGGTCCAGAGGAGGTCCATGGAGATGATCAGAGGGCTAGAACACCTCTCCTACGAGGACAGGCTGAAAGAGTTGGGGTTGTTTAGCCTGAAGAAGAGAAGACTCCAGGGACTTGACATTGCAGCCTTCCAGTATCTGAAGGGGGCCTGCAAGAAGGCTGGGGAGGTGCTTTTTACAAGGGCTTGTAGTGATAAGATAAGGGGTAATGGCTTTAAACTGGAAGAGGGTAGGTTTAGATTAGAAATTAGGAAGAGGTTTTTCACTATGAGGGTAGTGAGACACTGGAACAGGTTGCCCAGAGAGATTGTGGGTACCCCAACACTTGGTGTATTCAAGACTAGGTTGGATGGGGCTTTGAGTAACCTAGTCTAGCGGAAGATGTTCCTGCCCATGGCAAGGGGGATTGTAACTAGATAATCTTTAAGACCCCTTCCAGCCCAAACCATTCTGTGACTCTATGATTCTCTGATTCTGTTATTCTATTATTCTATGATATGGTGCTTAGGGACATGGTTTAGCAGTGGACTTGGTAGAGTTAAGTTAATGGTTGGACATGATGATCTTAAAGGTCTTTTCCAACCTAAATTATTCTATGATTCTATAAACAGTCTTAATCAAAGTTATAAATACCTGTATTCCTCAGGGGTTTAGCTCAAAATTTTATAGACTCCTTTATCAGATGAGGCTGGAAAGCATTTGTGGAACCATATACTATAGACCCATGACCAGGTCCTAAAACAATTATAGGTAATCTTTTCCAACAAATGTTGTCTAACCTGTTCTTTAACATCTCCAATGGTGGAGGTTCTACAGACTCCCCAGGCAGTCTATTCCAACACTTAGCTGTCACCACCTTCTTGCATTTCCCACCCAATCTCCAACTTTGATTTCTCTTATTACAGTTTAATACCCTATTTCTCATATGCTCAATGAACATTAAGGATAATTTCTTCCTTCCTACTTTACTGTTATAGTATTTTAGTGTTACTGAAGATAGTTGCCTAAATTGTCTCTGTTTCTCAGCCTGAAGAACAACAGTTGCTTCGGCCATCTCTTGAACGTCATTACCCCTATATGCTCCTTGGTTCAGCAATCTCTTCCTAATTCTTACCAAGTAATTCACATCTCTCTTGGAGCAATGCATAGAACAGTTGCACCCAAACTGCTAACCTCTGCCTAGCTGTGGAGTAACACGTATATAAAACTTTAATCTCATTTCAGTTTATGTTTCTGAAATACTAGACTACAATACAAAATATACTCCTCCCTCAGTCTTCAGAGTCTGAGCATGGTATCAGTATCTCAGTCTTTTGACACACTTCAGAAATGAGATAGACAAGTTCTTACTATTGGTTTTGTTCCAGCTTTTAAGTTAGTAATGTACTGATGAGGAAACAGACCCCTGGAACTGATCTCCAGAGGAGTGTGAGCATTACAGTGAACATACAGAAATAACTATACCCCTGATTACATTATTTAATTCTGTACAGAGTGTGGGAAACAGCAGTCCTCACCTGGGGAGAAAGGAGAAAAACTTGGACCTATTCTGTCTAGAACAGTAATATCTACTAGCAACAAACAACCACGCATTGAAGATAATTACCATCATGGTGTTTGGTATGAGGTTGTGTACTCTTCCCTCAAAGTTCTCCCTCTAAAGTTCTTGTATTTTTTCCATGGCTGTTTGTTTTTAAGTTGCTGTTGACCTTTCATATCAAGCCTTTTAACCTCCATGAAAAATCTCACAAATATAATCAGAAATGTGTGTCCAAGGTAAGAATTTTGGAATAAATAAACTTTGTGCCAACTTTCTTGAGTATTATAATTATTTTTTTTTTAGAAAAGGTTGATCAGGTCCTTTTGCTTTTCACTGCTTGCAGTTTCAAGAAGGAATTAAAGTTTTGTGTATCATATTACCTATAGTTTCACTCATGGTATCTGGATACTCTTATGCTTTTAATCACAGCCTGCATTTGCACAGATAAGTGTTCCTCTCTTTAGGCACTGAAACACCTGATACTGTTATATTTTCGTTTGGCACCAGTTCCTATATAGACTATTTGTGCTTTTTGGATTCTGGCTGATGATCTTATATGGTAGATGAGGAAAGAGAACATATGAGAGAAATAAGCAGATTTAGTTCTCATCTTAATTAACTTTTCTTGCAATTCTATAATCTTCTTTATAAATTTTAACTGTATAACCATTCTGATTTCCCAAAATCTACTGTGATCATCAGTAGACATTCCTAATTACTATTTCATTTATTGGTGCTCCTTCTTTTCCAAGGTTGCATATTATCTGCAGGCTTTATTTCTTCAGGTGGAAGATTTAATGGTTGGACTCAATGATCTTAAACATCTCTTCCAACATAAATGATTTTATGATTTTATGATTTAGAGAGCTTTTCAATCATTTCACAAACACACATAAATTTATACACACAGACTTATTCAGGTGTTTCATGATAAATTATTTTCTATTTAAGCATTGAGACCACTTTCAGCAGAAATCAAACATAATTACATTCTACACACTTTCCCAAAGAAAAGCTCCTGCACCTGTATGCTCATTATCAATTCTGTTATTTCAAGTTACCATGACAGAGACTACCAAGACAAACAAAACACCTCTCAAAGACCTGAAGAACTGATTTTCCAGGGGCAAGAAACCCATTCCCTAAGTACTCCCAGGCAGAGCCAAAGGCAGACCAAGCAGCTGCATGCAGTATTTGATTATTGAGGAGGAAGTTAGCATCACTGAATGCAAAGATATCTCATCCTGAGTTTTCAGGCTGTCTTGGGCAATGCAAGGAGTACTTCTGAAGTTGAAGAGGAGTTTAGATTCATTCTGTTCTTGACTATTATGCTCAAGTACTAACAAGGGTTGTAGAGTATGAAAAAGCACCATTCTCTTGTGCACTGGACTAAAAGAGCTGATCATTGCTTTAGCCATTTGACAATCCTTTGTACTAGACCTTTTATTAGGACAAGCCATTTACTTGTTGTTGCTTTTGTTTGAGAAGTGGAACTATCAAATGAACTCATAGTGCTATATTTTGGTAGCAAATAGGAGTAAGTGAGACCATAGTATGATAAGTTAAACAATTCCCAGTGTAAATATTTATTATAAACACTGATAAGAATTGTTATGGTATTATCATACACTCATTGGTCTCTTTCTATTCAAGCTGCTGTTGAAAATTTATCTGACATAAAAGAGCAAAATAATTCTGTTAGAAAACAGGACAATGAGGTATTTTAATAAAATTGAGCTTCATCCTCCAAGTATTTGGTCTATACAGGGCACACTTCTGAGGAGATAGAAACTATCAATGCCAACTCCAATATCCACATAAAGATTCATGTAAGAGGAGCCTAAATCCTCTCTGAGTCTGTGGGACTTTGGAAGAACAGAGGGGATCGGTCTAAGAAGATGATTCTACTGGATCACAGCTTAATTTTTAAGCAGTAAGTGTACAGTCCAGTTCTACCACATTAGCTATTTCCAAAATTATTGCAGTGATAAATGTGCATCTTCAATTAGTGTAACCTATACTGTTTTAAAAGATTATATTGGAAAACAAGACACTGCACAAACAAGCCTCTATGTAGGCACTTCCCTGAGAATCCCACTAACTCTTTGTTATTTCTTATTCTTTGAGATCATTGTTGGTGTCTATGGAATCACCCCCCAAAAGTACACTTGACAGTATATAGGAATATCTGTGATATTAGAGCTATAAGGACCCCCTGGGTTGTTCTTTCTTTTAATTCTACTGTAACATGCCATTGATACAGAAGAGGTTTTTTTATTTCTTTGTTACAGTGAGAAATGTAATCAGATTTTTATAATCAATAATATGAACATTATTTTAATGACATCAGCATGGGGTCATGGATTTGGTATTGTGACTACAGCTTCTCTAGGATTCGTAACTGAATGTGTTTAGAAAAGTGATTTATTGAGCTTTTGCATTAGTATATGCAATTCCCTTTCCACAGAATGTTACTGTATTTCTTTTCCTGCTAATGTATAACAGTGTATAAATCTGAGGCCAAACAATGAAATAGCAGTCTAAAAGGGTAATACCCTTTGATCAGGGTATTAAAGACTCTGTTCACAGATGAACTGTTGTGCTTCCAAAGTTTTATATCAAAAGTTAACATACTTAAGATAATCAATCTCAGCTGCACTAGACCTTCAGTAATTTTGTTTCTATCATCAAACAAGTCTTATGGGGTTGAATATAGTGGTAGTCCATAATGAAGCACTTCATATAGAAGCAGCTGTCTCCTCACCTGTTTCCCAGCCCATCTAGAGGGCTGGAGAAATTCTTCAATTTAGCAAGCAAACTTAAGTCATTATTAGAAATGACAGGGAAACCTGATGAAATTGTACTTTCAATTGGAAAACAAAATTGCAATCAGACCAACATGATTTCCTCATGGTCTGACCATGCTAATGCCAAGTCGAGACATGGGCAAATGTATTTAACAGTCATAATGGAGTATTACCATGCAATCTCTTTTTACTGGCCCTTATTAATATAAAACTTCAATTTGCATGTAAATGTGGTCAACTTTCATATCATCAAAATACATGAGGCCTGGGAAAGTAATGAATTGAAGTTTGATGCGGCAATTACTGACGTTTATAAAGAATTTTAAAGAGGTCATTCTAGCCCTGGCTGAGAAAATGAGGAAATCAACAGGGAATATTGTCAATATAGCAACAGTGGGAGTTGGAGTCAGTCCCAGGTGTTAGAAGGCCAGATGATGATTAATAGAGAGGGAGTATGAAGCCTTTCACCCAGAAGGACTGGGCTGGACCTGAGGCTCAATAACAGAGATCTCATGAAAAGGTTCTTGCTGGGCTCCCACTTTAGCTGCTCAAAATGTGTTCCAGAGGGAATAAAGTAGCAAGTGTTTATGAGAGAGAGCAGTGCTGAAGGTTTAATTGGGCTCCACATCCTTTCAGCTCCCTTCAGTAGTTGATATGCAGTTTAACCTTTTTTTCTCCACCTCAGATACTCCAGTGCCACTGGGATTTTAATAAGGCACTAACCTGATAGCTTGGAAAAACACTGACTTCATTCCCAAACTGAGTTAAACTGCCTTGTTACACCCTAATGACAATTTATAAATCTCTTGATTTATAAACAAAACAAACAAAAACCTAAAAAATATATTCATCTTTGAACATTTTTTTTAAATCTAAAAATATGTCGGGGTTTTTTTTCCCTTTCTTTCCCTGTTCACTAGAAAATTTCAGGTGGAGAAGAAATTTAAATAAGTGAAAAAAAAAATCAATACAGAAATGCAAACAGAGCTATATAGTTGTACTTCTTTAAAAGCAGATCCCTCTTTCATAACACAAAAACATCCCAAAGACTGAACACAGCCCTATGATATCTCATGTAAGGGGGTCAGAAAAGGGAGGAGATGGTTTTTGGTAGATAATGTGCTAGGGATTGGAGTCTCATCACCATGTAACTTCATGCATTTTGGAGCAATCACTTACACAAGTCTGAAGTGAATGAAACATGTCTAAGAGGCTGAACCATAAGTTCTTTAAGTACATCAAGCAAAGTCAACAATTACATACAGAGCCCAAAACAGCAAGTTATCAGGCCTCAGGTTTCTCTTGCCAGCTCAGGCTAACATAAGTTGTGTGTGTGGTAGCCAACTGACTTCAGCAGGCTGTGGCTTAGCTTTCCCAGCTATAAATAGAAATCTATAATATGTTTATCTTCACAGGATTGGGGATGAAGCTTAATTAATAAATGTTTATTAAGTGCTTTGGGATCTTAAAATGGAAAGTAGTAAATATGTTTCTAATTTCTTTGTGGATTTTTTTTTTTTTTTACTGTTCTCATTAAAACCAAACCAAATAGCTGGTAAACTGTATCTTCTGCACAAATAAAATCAAGGTCACTGGTAAGGATCAAGGAAAAGTAAACAATAGAATAAAAATCAATTCATCTACAGAACAAGATTAATTTGAGTTTTCTTAATTCTTTCTACTCCTGTTTTCTCCTTTTGTTTTCTAAACCTAATTTTCAGTTACACTATTTCAAATAAATCTCCGGATTAGTTAAACATTTTTGGTTACATTAATTAAAGTTAGATAAGCAATTACATTCAAGATGCCTTGGATGCTGCAATATATTATTTTTATACAGAAAGAATAAGCTTCAATTAGGTCTAAGAAGCAAGCAAAGAATCTGTTCAGCAGTTTGAAATGTTATTATAAGAAGTATTTTTTATTGTCACTTCCAATTTCCATAGGAATGCGTTTTCAGCTCTGTAGCTCAAGTAAACATTTGAAAATGCTCACTGACTGAAATTCTCAGAGCAGAGCATCTCTTTCCCTATTACTTAACTAGGCTTATAGACAGACTATTCTCCCAAGGGATGGCATGGTAAATCAATGTTTATATTTCTATAGCCCTTGAGACTCTTTGGCCTAAACATTTGTAACTCTCAGTAATCTGGATGGTGAGTGATAAAGGGACTGCTGTTATTATAAAAGGAAGGTTGAAAACATTAAAGAGGCAACATTTGTGGCCTGCTACACTATTCCAGTTTCCTAATCACTTTCCTGATATATTTACAGGATCCAGTATGTATTTGGGGAATGGTATATTTTTTCAGTAAGCCTGAGAACAAGAATGAATACTGAAAAAAGAGTGTAGAGAAGATGTTAGGTCTATTATAGGTTTTAGCAATAGACTTTATGAATAAGGATTTATTTTACTATTCGATGACTGAAAGGAACCTTTATGCACATACAAGAATGATCATTAACGTAGCTGAATCTGCATTAGCTGGTATTTTCTTCAATGTTTGATACCATAAACAGTTAAGAACACTTAATTTTTGTGAACAAACCAAGAAAATCCTTTTTTTAATGGACAATAGTTTTATGACCCAACTTTGTCATTCTTTAAAAGCAAGTAGATGATAGGTTAAAAAGAATCATGTATACCAAAATTCTGAATCACCAGCTCATATTAGATGGATGATAAACTAGACTTGTGGACAAAACATGTTCAGAAAACCCTGGAAAACATTTTTGTTTCTTTGGCTGACAAAATGTTTCTGCAATATAGTACAAGTTAGGGAAAAAATATAAATCCTATTGTACATATAAACATATTTTTTATAATTAAGTAATAGTAGCATAGAGGGAAAATATCAGATTGTAAAATGCTGCATTTGGGGAGCACTTCTTGCAAAGGGACTTGTTGGCAGACCTCAGGTTCCACACATAATGAGTTCAAAAATTTGTATGTATAGAATTTAAGAAATATCACCTAGACACTTTCTGAATCAAGTACTGAGGAAGCAGTGGCATTTTGACACAAGTGCTGATTCCACTTCAGATGAAAAATAACATTAAGTCCCTGGGACCAGACTAGCATGGACTCCTCAGCGCTGTCTCACTCTACAAAACTGCCCTTAATCACCCTCCCTGAATACTAAACTATGCACCATCAGAGATACTTGGGTCATTACATCCTTTGCATGAAAACACTCCATGTCTCAGTTCCCATTTCTTAACCTGACTTCATGACTGGTGATCCCTGCCACCATTTCTGAGATAATATATCCCTGTTTCTAGTGGTAAATGGGTCACTCAGCACCAGAAATGCAAGCACCTTGGAGCCATAAAGAGCCAGGAGGAAACGCAATGGGAAGAAACTCCAGTGGGAAGAAGCAGATGGAGAGTTCTAGCTGTTATTGAGGTTCTAGTTGTTATTGATCAGATCATTTATTCATTCATGTTATGCAGTCAATAGACAGGAAGAAGGCCTAAATCCAAATAACAGGGACCAGAAACTTATATATGAGCTTACTTACTACCCTGACCCTTATAAATGATCTCAGTACAATCTGCCTGACTAAAGTGTAATTTGGTTATGACTAACCTTCCTGGCTTATCAGGGAGGTTAGGAAGAGTTGAGGACTGCCCATTCCCTCTCCATTCATCTTTAAATCACAGGAAAGTTTAGGTGACTGAACATCTGCCTATCTGCTCAGTCTTCAGTGCATCTAAGCACACAAAGAAAATGCCTCCAGAGCACAGAAAGAACATAAACCCAATTTTGGTTCTATTGTAGAATACTCTTTGAACTTATCTTAAGTGTCTTTGGGAATTACTCAGTGCTTGAAAACCACCATGGTTGAATCTTTCTGCGAGATTCAGATAGCTGTGATTTAGAAAACAAAGGTTGAAAATATTGGAAAAACAAAACAATTAATCTCTAGTGGAGAATTGCCCATTTATTTCAAATGTTAACACTTACACACAGGTAGATGGCCTCCTGTAGTCCAGCAACACAAAAGTTCATAAATAGTCCAGACATATAGGAGTGATGTATATAATCATACCTCCAAAGTCCTAGCAATGGGCATATACACACTGAAATGATCACAAGATGAAGAAGGAAAGCACAACTATCTTTTAGGCCCACCAGTAAGCAATATGGATGTCTTGGATTATATGAAGCTTGTGTTAATCACTCATCTGAAGTGCAATCACATGACAAAAAAGCTAAAAGGCACTGGAAGGAGGAATTTTGTTATACACAAGAAAAGACAAAATTTGTATAGAGAAAGGATGACTAGGCAAGACTGTTCCCAAATTTCTGAGCCTAAAGCATATTTTACCCTCTCCCTTCAAAACTGTAGTAATTATTTCATCACAAATTCCCACAGCAATGCCTTTCATATCCATAGCATTCCCTTACGTAGCAGATAAACACACAAACACATTAAATTTCTTTTGGATTCTATTGTATACTGATACTCTGCTTTTGAAACCAATCATTCACACAGATTATCATCTAAACTCACTGCAAGCAGAACTTCTTATCCAGGCTCCTCCTGTAAAATCTTCCTTCCCAGTTCTCCTCCTCTTCCCTCATCTAGTCCATCAAGTTTTACTCCTTCAGAGCATCTACCTAACTTGCTCTCAAGTTTCTTTGCTCTTCCACTTCATTTAATGCATATTTTACTCTGATCCTACTCTAGCCTCTAAGTCTGCATTTTTCTTACTCTGTAGCTATTTCGTCATTTTTTTCTATTATATACTTACATAGATGTTTCACAACATGTGAGGCTATTCTAGCCCCTTTCACTTCCTAATCAGACTGATTCCCCAGTCTACCTTATCTTCTTTCTCCATCACTCATTCTTTTGGTCTCAGAAGTTATCTCTGCCTATTCCTCTTCTTCTCTTTTACCTTACCTTTCTCCTACTTCATTTTGTCTCACTGCCTTCAAATTCTTCCAGCTCAGTTACCAAATCATCTGATATCATGGCTCAATTTCAGGACCCGTGGAATATGCCACGTAATGTGCAGAAGCAGTCCTTGCTGTTTCAAGATTTATTCTTGTCCCAAAATATATGTATGCGCTTTAAGATAAGTTAATTTTTTTAAAGAGACTCATTTATGTTATGCTACTGTAGAGCAAGATAACAAAGTTATTAAAGAGATAAGACTGACAATGTCCTTTTGAGACCCTAAACCCATATGGTACAGTATGTTTTCTTCAGCAGTGGTGAACATAAGACGCCTGGATAAGAGTCAAAGAAATGAGCAAGGATACAATAATATTTTCTGCTCTGTCTTCTAGTGGGGGGACTATCCCAGTAGTGACTTCATGTTGTGTTTACTGGCTAAAGAAAGCTGCTTTAGCAGAACTGACCATTGTCTTAATAGACTTCACCTCTCCATGATGTTACTGGAGTCTTGTTTCAGGATCTAATATTAAGAGAACCATCAGATTTGTTCCTAGCTAAGTGTGAGAAGCTATATTAAGACCTGGAAGGGTAAGTGACTCTACATCAATATACAGGTTCAGCTGTTTATCAGTAATTGAGAATATGCCTCCTCATGATGCAACAGCTGGTTTTGTTATGCCTTTCCTATGCCTAAAGGTCACAATTTTCTCTGATCTTAACATCTCTTAAGCCTCAGTTAGTAGGTGAGCTGACCCTGGAGCTCTGCTTCCCCGAGGCTGGAGCTTTTATTTGCAGCATTCAGTTCAGTGGCACTGTGCAACCAATAGTGCTTCAGATGACATTTGTTGCTCTTTACTCAGATTTTGCTCTTTACTCGGCTTTTTAATCTCTGATTTGGGTTACAATACATTTAGATATCTGGAGGTTCTTAAATGTTGAGCTGCACAAGTTATTCTGTTCAATGGCTTTATGGAAAGCCCCTAGAAGTCTAAAAGGCTCCAGAATCGCAAAGATTTTCCATAGTTCTGATCTCTAGATCAGCCTAAATGATCAGTGTAAAAATTTTTCCATGTCACTTTTGTACAAAAACTGGTTGTTTCATTAAAAATCTGTGTCACAGATATTTCTGCTATATACTAAACACAAACACAAATGAATGCTTCTGTTTGGTGAAAAAACTTAGTCATTTTTCTTCAAAAGTTCCCAGGCAGACTCTTATACAAAAACTAATATTACAAAATATTTTCAGATTTCATAACTATTGTAAATTGGGCATTCTTTGGATATGAACAAATATAACATTGTATATCTTAGAAATTTGTCATCTAGTGTACACAATACACATTTTTCTCTCTCCTCTCCCATTTTTTCTGTCCCTATTAGTTGTATAGTTGAAAGCTTTTTAATCCCTATTCATGGATGAGAGAGTTAATTTAAGAAATGTTAAATGTTGATGTAATGAAAATACAGTGACAGCAAGGATACGTGATACAGCTAAGCTGAATATATGGTATACCTAAACTACATGATTGCAACATATATATGTCCTAACAAAATAATAGTTTCTGTACCAAAAGTCTTACAGTGCAAATAGAAGAAAAGGACAATATTAAAAAACAGGTAGATTGAATGTAAAGTAGCACTAGCTATAACTAACAGCATGAGAAGCAGTAACACCAACACCCCATCTTTCTCAACACTGAAGTACAGTTACATAGGTAGCAAAAGTGTAGATAGCATAAGAAAGGAGATTTATGAATAAGGACAATGAGCTCTTCCTTTTTTTTTTCTCTGAAATGCACAGATCAGTCTATCAGGCCAAAGAAAGAAAAAATACCCATTTTTTTGAAAAGTGTTGTAACACCCCTCACCGATTCTATTACTACTTTTCCAAGACCATTGTATATGTAACTGTTGTTCTAGTTCCACTCTTACTTGTGTGAATTACTCTGACATCAGAAATATTCAGATGTTCTCTCTCTTTTCTCAGTCTTAACCAGTAGCTCTGTCTCTCTAGAAGCAAAGTATAGATTTGCTTCTAACTAGCATGATAATCTCATTGCCATTACTATGTCATGGTTTGTCAAGCTGTTAATTCGTGAACCGCTGATCATGACCACAAAAATCAGCATTTTGAACCACTATGGACATTTGCATCTTTGCTTTTGATTTTGGCTTGAAACAGGCCATTAACTGTTTAGTCTCTTTCCTCTGAATGAGGAAGTTTGTGTTAATTGTGTTTTTCACTGATTTTGAAAGAATGAAACACAATCATCATCTGTGACAGTTTAAGTCTGACTTCAACATTAATGATATTTGGATTAATCTCCCATGGTTAATGTGGGCAAGAATCTAACCACAAAATGTTTATATTCTTTAACTTTTTTTTACTTTCTTTTTGTGACATGACCCTTTACAAGATGACCTGCCTTTTCTGCATTTATTGCTTTTGGCCTAACAGCATGCATATGGTTCCTAGCAAACACAAAACTCAGTTTCTTGATCCATCCCAATGAGATCCATCGGATTTTTTTTAATAATAAAAATTGTCCCTGCATCTTCCTTCTACAGAAAGGAATACCTCTCGATGAAGGGGAAATGGTACTTTCATTGGGAGGGACTGCCAGTGAGTTTCAGAACTGTCTTCCAAACTTTCGATAGTTCTTTTGCAATCTTGTATCTTGAAATGATCAGCTAAAGAAGAGTAAGGAAAGATACTATTTAAGCAAGATACTATTAAATTTATTTAGACAGCAACTACTATTTATAAAACAAAGGAAAAGTGAGGATAATTAAAGGGCATGTATTATAGTAATGCAGTTACCAGGCTGATGATGAATGCCAGCTGTTCTTCCAGTTGGCATTGATCTTATTCCATGCTGGGGTAAAGCAAACAAACAAACAAAATATACCACCACCCAAAAAAAAAGGATTAAAAAAACGAAAACACACACACACAAAAACCAGCCCAAACTGAAACAAACCTTTTCTGGCCGCTGAAATTTTCATTGACAGACCCATAATACACATTCTGACTGATTCTTCAGTTTCTACAAGGAATGTGATCTACATCCACAAACAAAAATGTGCAACCTGGGTTTTCCTACAGATTATTTTTTTTTGTTATGTTGATTTCAGAAATTATAATAGACTTTCAGATATATACAAGCTCCATTAAACAACTTTTACAAAAGGCTATATATAGATTATAATTCTTTAGAATTACATTTTCTTTAGAACCTTAAAATTCAGTAGTCAGTGTTCAACTCTTTAAGACAAAGAGAACTTCTTTACAGAGAACACAACTTTATAAGTCCAGTCAGCACTAAAGGTACTATTCATAAGTTACTGTTTATAAATACCAGCATTTTGAAGCCTGGTGCTTCAAAGCTATAACAAAGTCAGTCAGGTTCTTCCAATTAGTGGATTCAGACTTTGAACAAAGGTCTAAGTATGTAGTCTGCCTGCTGCAGTGGAGTTCCTTGGTATCCAGTTTTCTGCTTGCATGTGGTATAAGGTTTTCTTTAAAGGAATGTGGATGTGCAGAAGGGAGGAAGATAACAAGAGGGCAGTATGACTGTTTCCTCTGTCCTGGTTGATTTATGTTACATTAGGGAAAACCCAACAAAAGGAGAGAGCTGAGAGTATGCATCTGGGAGAAATTCCAGGCTGGCAGGATGGGGACAGCAGAGACAAAGCAGGTAAGAAATCTGAAGCACTTGAACATGGTGGGGGACTCTGAAAGGAGCAGGTTCATTGCTCACAACAAGACCCATAACCAATGTGAGACATGAGGAACAGTGGTAGATTATCAGACTTTTCCAGTGGTACCATGAGGTACTGCAGGATCAGTGAGAGACAGGAATCCAGCAACAGCTGGAAATAAGAGAGTACAAGAGTGAACACTGCATGAGAATGAATATTTCCTTTCAATCATTTCATTTGCTCCCTTCCCCCAAGAGGCTGAAATTACTTTATTAGGATTCTGCATTCTAGCCAACCTGAAACAAGCAGGAGTAGCTACCCTATCTGATACTGCTGTTTCAAAGAAGACTGTAAGGGTGACAAGTGTGAACCAAGTATGTAACCCTTGTAGCAGTTTTCCTCGTTCCTTGTGTAGTGCTGCTGGTTTTGCTGGTACAATTCACAGTCATATGGTGTCACTAGAATATTCTGTAACACAACAAAAATTGAACACTTGATAACATTGATAAATGAAATGCATATTAGTTGAGAGTTGTATTGAACTCCATAGAAAAATAAATAAGACAAGGAATTCTATACTGATTGCATTATTCCTTTTCATATTTAATTCAACAAAACCACTCTGTTTTAGAATCCACTTCTTACAAATGTCAATGTCTTCAGAATTCAGAACTACTTTGTAACATAAACCAGAGAGTGTTGCTGTAGAATTGAACTAGTGTGCTGCCAAGTAGTGATGCCTTTGTGGATAAAATAGTTTTATTTTATTCTTTTGTGCCAACAAAAAAGACATCAAAATTATAAAAGCAACATTACTATAATATTAATGATGTCTATTGAATTCCACATTTTCATTACAGTTTTTCTAGGATGAAATCTATTTTATAGTTCTGCAAATATTTTCATGTTTGCTATGTTTGTCACAGCCATATAATCTACAACACTGGAATAAGAGCCTGTATTTCATAACATAATATTTTACTTCTAATTAATCTGTCAATATCAGTTGCACCCATTTCTCCCTTTTTTTCTTTCTCTTGCTTTACTGAATCTTAGTTTCATTGTATTATTTTCTTATTCTGTCCCCTCTTTTTTCTGCAGTCCTTTTTTAATTTTTCCCTCCTTTCTTCTACTAATTCCCCTATTTCTTAATCTTGTCCCACTTTCTCACCCTTTTGAATCAAGGAAAGAGGTTTGCTAGCCAGAGCAATTCTCTGTGGAAACAACAGATAAGAGAAAGAACAAAGGGTATTTATGAAAAGGGATTTTCTTTTGCATGATGTTTAACCCTTCAATGATCAATGAGGCTGATGTCCATGCAGTTAAGAGGAAAAAACTTTGAGAGTCCAGAAACTTGGCAAGCTGATGGGATGCTGCTCCAAACCTTGTTTCAGAGAAAGATATGGAAAAGAATTCAGGATAATTAACAATGGTAACCATAAACATTTTTTAAAATGTTTTTACACTGAGAGCCTGAAATGATATAAAACATTTTTACATTGACAACCATGGTCTTTACACTTGTTTCTACTAGCATGGCACATTTAGGTTGTGGTTATTTTCTATAAGGTAAAGGAAATGCTCATAGAGGCATCAGTTAAATCATCATCAAGAGAGGGCACAATGATAAAGAAAGGAAAAAGTTGCCATCTAAACTCTCTGTGAGTTAACTAGACTTGATATTGCTAAAGTTTAGCTACTATTACTATATATAAAACTGTCATTTTGATTAGCATTACCTGCAATGTTTTGCAATGTCATCCTGCCTAGAGACAAATATATATGAGTTTATAATCAGGTAATTCTGTTTTGTTATGATTTAGTTTTTGTTTGTAAGAAACTCACCTTTTTGCAACACTGATAACATCAAGAGGAATTACTGTAGAATTCAAAGGCACTGCATCTGTCTTGACAGTTTCAGCAGTGTTTATTGTTTAGTTTTTAATCTGATGAGCTGTATGTGTGGCTAATGTAGCTTACATTTAAAGTCCTTGGTACTCATTTATTGTACTGAAAATTTGGAATCAAGCTTAGCTTTCAAAACAGAAAAATTAACACAAGCTTGAAATGTTAATTAGAGAATTTATAGTTAGGCTAATCCAAGTTGGAAATACTATAGAATAGTTGCAGTAATTTTTAAACGTTCCACTATAATAAGTGTAACTAGTTAACACCAAACCAAGCAGGGAACAAAACAATTCTCATTTCAAACAATGGACTCTAAATAACATTAATTTTACATGAGTATAAAAATCTATTTCCAGTTTGAATATAGAAAATAAAAAAATATTATCAGGCATCAAAATATAAATTCTGTGAATGATTTTCAAACACTGATATGAATTTAAATTCCAGCCTACGTTCACACATATTCTGCTGCTCACAAAGTTTGGAAACACATGAATGGCCTTTCCATTCTGAGGCAAGCTGTGGAATCTCTAAGGAGAGATTCAAGGAAACAGAAAATTCCCAGGCTTAAGATGGTTCCAGTAACATATGAGAAAGATTACTTGCAAGTGAGAGAGGTTTTAAGATTTCTGAGATGCAAATAAGATGAGCTCAAACACTTCTTCTTCTTTAGTGTGAAGAGTTCTATTTCTGTTGTTTTACAAACTCCAGCAGACTTTACATAAATGTCAGTAATTTAACATGCCATCAATAATATACAATGCCACAACAGCCCACTTAATTCCACCATTTTTATTAATGTTTCTTCTTCTCTTCTAGTTGAAGCAGAAAGAGAACATATTGGATATGTTTCTTTGTTTCATTTGTGCACATAATTTTATGTTATTGTTTCAATAGTGTACATATGTTTATGTTATTGTGTGGATGGAAATGGGCTCAAGGCACCAAAGCAGGAGTCAAGGTGCAACACATTTTATCCAGAGCAAAGATCAAATCAAATGCTCCTGCTATCATCTACAATAAAACATCTTTGTTATCCTCATTCACTTAGACTACTGAGATTTAATTTTAAACAAATGCAATCACAGTCAGCCTTCAGGAAATATTGCTCCAATCACCATGCAAATGGTTATTTAGAAGCCAGCACAGACACTAGCAGAGAAACTTCTTATTCCTTGGCGTCACTGAAAGACTGATCTTGACACTTATAGGGGAAGCAGGCTTCAGAACTGATGGTCCACCAGCAAAAAGCATGTGAAAATATTTTCAAGAGCAGTTCCTCTGGTAGTCACACAACAAAAAACATACATTTAGGCAAAGCTATAGTAGGATCATCACTTTATTTGAAAATGTTAAAATCTCTGTATTCAGTATTCTGACTCAAAATATAATACTTTCATTCAATACTGAAAGTTTTCTGAGAGGAGACCAATGCACATACCTTGCAAAGAGCAACAATAGACAGTTGACTCTGAAGAAGCAAGTCTATGGTGGAGAGAACTCTAAGAGCTTATTCCAAGCTGATACTCTTCTGTAGAAGCAAATTTTTATCTTGGTATAGGCCTGGGTCTTTTAGGAATGGACTTTGGAGATCTCAAAAAGACCTCAGAGTGCACAGTTATATCCATCATCCTTGGAATTTTTCTACCTATTTTCCAATTACTATAATTCTTGAATCTTTTTGTGAACAGCAAAAGAATGCATCAACTTTGCTACTGTTCTATGCAGAAAGAATTTAAAGTCTTTCTTATTTTTTTAATTTCACATTACTAGTGGAAGAGGAGACCAACCCAACTAGTTAAATGTAAAGACTTATGCTTAGTCTCAAGTTTATGATTAGTCATGTGAAAAATATTGTAAGGTTTGCTCAGAAGCTGAAAGGATGGGATTCCTTAATCAAAGCAAGTATAAAACAGCAGTATATCAGTGCCTTTCTGCTGCTGAGATTCAAACATTCTTAAAAGCAACCATAAATGTGACAAGAATGGTCATTTTTCCCTTTACTTGTGTTCCGAACTTTTAGTTCTAAGAGAATTGCATGTCTCAAGTAGGTTATGCACGGCATTATGCAAGAAGTAACTGCTCCAAAAACATGTATAAACCTGGAGCGAGTTGCTTTTTTACAACAGCAGTCTTCATTATTTTCTGATGAAACAGCTAAGCCTAATACTATGCTTTGTTAGTCCTGGAAAGCTGTTGCTGTCAGTATTTTGAGGCAAGCAGACAAAACAGCTTAAGCTTTTTGACAATATCATGCTCTCATAAAGTGATAGTTTCTATGTTGCAGGGACTTGAGAAAGTATTGTTGAAAAAATTTATTGGACCTCAGACCACTAATTAAGTGTTGAGAACTGACAGATATATTATTAGTGGCGAGTATATACTTGTAACTTCTTGATTTGGTTTCCTCCTTGTGTTATTCCTAAATCCGACCTAAGAGAGTGCCATGCTTAGAAGCACTGACATGTTTGTGGTAGCCACACTTTTTTATCAGCTAGTCACAGAGCAAAGGGTTTGGATCAGAAGGCATGAGATGTGCAATTCATCTAACCAACTCCAGACACCTCTAAGCAACCCAATCAGGTTTTATTTTCAGTTAAATGTTTTTTATGATTTTCAGAGTCCAATTTAACTGGACAAAGTGTTGGAAGGCAGAGATAACATTGGAAATGTAATTTTTATCTGAAGTACTATCTTGAAATAAAACTTTCTGAAAGTTATAGCTAAGGAGATATGTGTAGAGTTCATTCCGAAGTAAGATGTCCGGTGTGAAACTACTAACAGCTAACCTATGCAAAGAAAGTGCATGTCAACAGAAGAAAATAATACACAAAATAGAAATAATATATGGATTTTTATGTTTAACCTAAAGATTATTTTGCTTATATTTTTGTTTATTTGGTGTCAAGTCAGTTAATCAGAATTTTCTTAAGAAGCTGAAGTGCTGGGGTCTGAGTTGTGGGCCCCAAGCTGGACTTGACCTGTGGATGAGTCACAACCTAGCAGAATGTTTTGTTGTTTCTGTTGGCTTCATGTTCCAAAGGCAGAACCTGGCCCACCTGTGTCTGTGGCTCTACCCTCACCCAGGTGGTCATGGTTGGGGTGGTGGGTGAGGCCAGGATTATATTAACCAGGAGCCAATTAGTTAGAAGAGTTTCCTGTTGGGTGTGGTTTCTGTTGGGGCTGGCTGCATCTTGCTGAGTTCTCATGGTGGTGTCCTTCCATGTGAGGGGCCACTGAGGAAGCAATCTCTGTCTGTTGTGTCCAGCAGACAATGCTGGCACCGTGGTGAGCAGTAGAGAAGCTGGGCCCACAGGAACTTATGGCAGGACTGTCTGAAAGAAGATTTCTGAGGGCATGTTGCTGAGTTCAGCATTGGCCTGTGTTATCAGGCAACTGATGGCAGCATAAAATGATAATGGCTGAACCGGCACAACAGAAGTTCACTTTAGAAGTTACTTATTTCTCTCTATTATCTATGAAAAGAGACTTGAATGACTAGTTCAGACACAGGCATCTAATTTTTACTTGCCCAACTAAGGGCAGACAGATTTTATACATACTATCTTAAAAACAGAAAATGCCTTCCTTTTTTAACAATGTACATAATAAGATCAAGTAATTAAAAAAATATTGATGTTGTATTATTAAAAAAGAAAACAAGGTATTTAGAATGAAAGGGAAAATAATTTTGCATTAGCCTAAGAAGCAGGCTATTTAAGTGGTATTTATTTGTATAACTATTACAGGGTTTAGAATTTTAAGATAATGTTGAATTGATTCTGGTGTGTAGGAGACCTTGTACGAACACAACTTATAACACAAGAAATCCTGAAAGTTGTATTCAGAAGCTGACAAAGAATTGTTGACTTAAGGTCTTGTTCCAGCTCATCATATCATAACAATGTCCCACATCTTCTACCATAATGAATTTCTAAATCATAGAACTGAAATGCTAGAAAATCAATAAAGGCTTATTCCTCTTAAAGGAGCAATATTTGACTCTCCTACTAAGTCTCTACATTAGCCCTGGGTTGAAGCTACTCTTCAACAGGCAAGCCTCAAAAATATTTAAGATCAACATTCTGAATTTCTAATGTTTTATATTTTCTTGCTATTATTTTTCCTTTTTCCACAAAAAAACTGTGGGGCATACAACAGCACATACAGAAGTGAGCATCTACATTTTTCTATTGAGCTAAAGAATGATTTTGCTGTGGTTTTGCTTATTTTGAGTCATATTCTATAGCTGCACTATGATACTTTTGGATCCACAAATCAAAACAAAATTTTTAAAAAATTGGCTTTCTTTTAAGAGTTTTGGGGGATTGGAGTAGCATTCTGTGTGACTAAAAATAACATTTGTGTTTTATAGTTGAAGAATAAAAATGGATGTTATCTTGAAAACCTAGTGGTGCAAAGGCAAAAAATGAGATATATATTGCCATTATGATTATTAAAATTCTTCATCTCACCTAAATAGGACAGGAAAACAAGATGTTGAAGAAAAAAATACCAGGTCATCAAGTTAACAGTTCTGCTTAAAGCCTTTACAAATTACACAAATACTAAAGGGTTCAAAATGTATGAGAGAAAGGAAAATGTTCTTCATTTTAGCTAAAGTACAAGAAATAAGAATCTGATTTCATCCATTGTAAATGGAACTATGCAAATTTTGTCTCTGGTAAGGATCTTCTTTCAAGGCAACTGTTTTCCAAATAAATGTTCATGGATGATTTAGAGTAGAGAATAATGATTCCAACTATCCCTTAGGATAATAGCACTGGATGAATGGGATTTACTAGTAGAAGATATTGTATCTGAGAAAGGTGAATATTGTTTAAAATACTTTTTGTCTGTCTCATAGGATTCATGCCTTGGTAGTTAAGTGTGCCACTAGAGCTGGAAAATATATTATGTCTTTTTCTTGTGAAATTATAGTCCCTCGAGTAGAAAACAATTTTACCCTCCACAGTACTGTGTCTTTTTATTGTTTAGTCAATTAAGTAATATAATGTTTTAATACAACTCCTGTGAATTTTCAAATTTCACCAGTGACGTTCCTCTTGTCCCATGAGTCCTCAAAGGTAACTAGAGGAAAATTATTCTTAATTTGAAAACATTAAAAAAATATGTTGTTTAATGAAGTTTTCAAACTTCATATTTTATTCATATTTACTTCATATCCAAAAAACATTTTGATGTAGAATGCACTGAAATACTTCATGAATTAATTTCTTGGTTTAGATACATTTAAAAATAGACAATCTCACTTTTACATTAAATGCTTAGAATTGTAAATCAGCAAAACCAATACACAATGCAGTACAGTAAACAACAACAATCAGAACAAAATAAAAATAAAGCTTCATTCTGGTGATTGATACTGTAATTTTTTCAATAGAGGCCTCAGGCTCTTTCAATTACACCCCACTCCCCTAGCTTTTCAGCTCCCATATGTCAAGAATACAAATGGATGAGAGGCAAAATTCTCCCATGTCAGGTAGGAGAACTAAGTGAACTATTTCATTCTAAGATCTCTGAACTACTGGCAAAGTTCCATAGTCATGAAATAGCAGCACCATCTCCTCACACTTGTACGTGAAGGACAAGAGGACCAGAAGAGAGTGATTTTGAGCTCACAGTTCTATCATGCATTTCAGGCTCTACATGGGTAATGTTTTTTCCCCCGTGCTATAGACCCTATTGCCATCAACTTGCATAAAGAAGGCTATGTTTTGCCTAAAGAAAGGAAAACTTTACTTTTTCCTGACACCCACAAGAGCCAATCCTTCCAAGAACAAAGTCTGCTGCTTAAAGAAGTGGAGAAACAGCTGCTGATATGCACAGAGAAAGCCACCACATTCCCAGAGAGCGACATGGGTAGCACTCTGCAGCATATGGTCCTGTATGAAGAGCACGCTGAAGATGCCATACTTCAAACTGAATACCCAGCAAGAAGGAGAGAGGACCTGAAGAAAAGAGATAATGTTAGAGGTCTTCATGGGATGGTGAACATGGTCTCTGACTCTAAATGCACTTATCCCTCTTTATCAAGGAGTGGTCCTTGACTGCTCAAATGAAATGCTCTATTACATAAAAAAATCAATGTGAGAATAAAATAAGACAAATCAATAGACTCAACACTATGACAGAAATTCTGTAAACCCTGGAACTCCCAACAGCAATGTCACATTTCAGACTTTGAAGTTGTCTTGTGAGCAGTAGTTAACTTCACATGATGAACATCCATGAACAGATTGGGAGAAAAAACCCCAAACTCTTAACTTTTTCAGAAATCAAAGATGTAGGCAATTAAAGATGCCAAAAATTTTCACATTTTTTGTTAGGGAGTCTATAACAAAATGAGGTATTTTTAATCTTTTATTTATATACATATGAAAAAATATTCTATTCTATTCTATTCTATTCTATTCTATTCTATTCTATTCTATTCTATACAGGAAAGATGAGTGAAGATTCATCGACAAAATGTTTCTGGTCCTTAATAATCACAGTAGATTTTTGCCTGCCTCATGTTTGATGATCCAACAAACATGCTCATTTAATTTCATTTCACTCCCACCACATATACAGATAAACTACATTCTCTACTAGAATATTGTCTACTGACATCAACTTCATTATATTGGAGAAGTAGTTGAGGTAAAGTCTGTCATCTCACTGGTGCATATGAAGTTATTTTAGAGGTGTAAAATAATACCAGGCTCAGCCTTTTCAGTTCTTCCAAATCTTTCCCATACCTGTCCTAGAAATATTGCATACGCTCTGAATCCTTGTCTAATCCTCTGGTTGATAGAAAACCAGTTGCTATAGTGTGTTGCTGCTCACATTCTTCTCTCTTACTGCTGACAGAGACTTGCAATGAGTTCAATGAGTTGTCTTAGAGTTCCCACATCTGGAAACCCAGAGCTGGTCAAGTCAGATGGTGTCAAAATTTTTGACAAGCTGAACACATGATCAACGTAGGATTACACTGCCCTCCTTTTATCGGTGATGCAACACATGGTTGTGATTAGGTCATACAAGCCTTTCTATTCTCTGAATCCACCCTTTAACTTCACGTGATCCTTCATCATATGGACAAGGACTTTGTTCTTAGGCAGAATCTGGAAGATGTTATGATTGTAATAACACTTCGTTATGCTGTTTTTTCTTTGCTGAGGGCAAAAAGATTACTTTTGTCCCTTTATTTTTCTGGCTATCCTGACATCAGTGCAAATTTCTCATATGAGATCAGCTCTGATCACCAATTGCTTTTATCGGTTCTCATAACATATTAGCTACTGCTGTTCCTCTTAAGGATAAGCACATACTTGGTTCCTCTTACCCAACTAATAGCTTTTGCTCTGTTCTCTTTTTATCATCATCCTGTGTGGTGAATAGCTCTGGTGAAGCATGTGGACTGACACATTCAGCAAGATGTTTAATATTAGTACCTTTTAAACTCTGAGACCATCCTAAGGCCTACAGCCTGCCACAGCTTTGCAAGTTAGCTGGTTCACCACATGCACACACCAAAGTTGTCTTAACATGTAGACATTATCTGCAAAAGCAAAAATGAAAGCAAAGTTGTGTGAAAATTTACAGGTAAATGCATTATTTACATCATTAAACTACCCTACTGAATTCTGAACTTACCTATGTGCTGGTAGGTTATGACGTTGTCACTCCAGTAAGCAGGAGAAAAAAAGTGGTGACATGAGAGAAAGCTGCACGTAGAACTTCTCTTTAAAAGAAACAAAACAACAACAACAACAAAAAACCTCCAAAACCTTTGGCTGCCCTTTCCCTTTCTGAATGACAGGGAGCTGAGCCATTGTTATGGTCTTCTGGTATAGTTATATTACCTTGCATTATTCATAATTTGGGTAGCAGAATCCTTCTGACTATTGATTCAAGTAATCCAGGTAATTGGCTTGAAGACATATACATGATGTGGCTGGTGCATATCACTCCTAATGACCAACCAATTCTTCAGATTTTGTCTAGTTGTGTCCTCTAACAAACCAACCGGGTTTATGTAATTAGCAAAGCTCTTCCTTAGATAACGATCCTAGCCAATAGCCCTCAGCATATTCTTGTTTAATAAATACGGGAGAACCTGATGCTCCAGTCTCTCCACCGCAATTTCTGCTAGACATATTTTTTCATTTACTAGTGGATTAGGAACTAGTTCATCATTCATAAAGGATGCAAATACAATGTCCTATTTGCTCCCAAGTACAGAATAAAATGATATTTATTGAACATTTCTGTGTTTTCTGCATCACTATAGACATCACTCCAAGTAAATGTTGACAATTCACAAACTAAGGCTCCTGCTATGAGTAGTGTAGATTCTGCATCATAACTCTTTAGTTATGACAGCTAGTACAGACTAGAAATTTAAGGTACTCCCACAAAGGAGTTATCTGCAACTAGGCAATTCCAGAAAGTAATAATGGGATGGTAGGAAGATGGTAGGAAGACAAAGCTCACATAATGTGTGCTTGAGTTATCTGTGAGCATAGTTACGTCTATGTTCCTATCAACAGCCCTGCAGTTCTGCTATTGCCAGGCTTCACCAATGTTTTCCTCTATCCAGAACACTATCTTTGGCCATAGATGTCATATTAGCTTGTTCTGTGGGGTATATGTCTCATGATTATTTAATTTAATGATTGAATATGACTGTATTGAAGAGGGCAAGCAGAATTTGCAGCGGTGAGACTGGAGCACCCCCCATTGTGGGTTTTTTTTTTAAAGATGTCCTATTGCACTTATAGCCTGATTATATTAATTTGTAATTAATCTTGGAATACTAGGGAAAATTTCATAGGTCTGGAAGCGCCTTACACTGATGAACGGAAAAAAAGAAAAACAAAACAA
The DNA here is from genome assembly GCA_013400335.1 of Eurystomus gularis. NCBI lineage: Eukaryota > Metazoa > Chordata > Aves > Coraciiformes > Coraciidae > Eurystomus > Eurystomus gularis. The sequence continues at coordinate 4,390 of VZZY01007069.1, read as the reverse complement.
AAACAAAACCACAGAATGACTGGCTGTGAATTGAATCCAGAAATCCTTTAGATGAGAACTTCAGCAGACAGGTTTAACATTAAGGTTAATTAACTGTAAAGTGATGTAGCAGAATTAGAATGGTTTGATGGAAGGAATAGAACAGAATCCCCAGCACAGACAGCCACTGGTGGTGTTCTTGCTTTCCCTCTCCCTCACAGCTGGCTACCTGCACTTCAGATTCCAAGTGTCTTCCTGGCTTGTACTAACACAAGTAGTGAATGATCCATCCAACACATTCAGGTCTTTCATGTAGATATGTTTTTGTTAAGCATGGCTGTTTAGATTCATTATATATGTAAGTGGAAGAAGTTTGAAAGGACTATGTATATATCTATAGGGGAAGTCATATGAGATGTTATAGTCTCTTCTGGGCTTTAAACTCAATGTTAGGAGGCTATGATTGTTTTTTTATGACCCATGTGGAAAGGATTTACCTGTTCCTACAAACTGCAAGTATTTCCTATGGATACTCCACCTCATATTCACCACTGTCCACTGGAATATGCAAGGCCACTGAAGTCTTATATTTTCTTGCTAAAAGAGATTTCTGCTCTCAGTTTATAGGCATACTAGAGACCAAAAAAAATGCACCTGCAGAAGAACTTGATGAAAATAAATTAAACATAAGTAAGAGTTATTTACCTGTCGGTGTGAAACTTGAGCAAAGTGCCTTTAGAATAATGGTACCTATATGTCATTGTAAATACACTAATTTCAGATATTTGAATTCTTATTTACAATTGCGTTCATATTTTTTAAAAGTCTTGGAAAACATGAAAAGACATCTTAGCCTCCCTGACAAAAGTAAAAATTCCTTGCTTACAAAATAACAAAAAGTAAAAAAAACAAAAGTGAATTTTTACATTTGCTCTCAGTCTTTTTAGTTTCAACAGCAGTTCTTTAACTGAATTAACAGAATTCATCAGCTTTTAATTCTTTATAAATACATCTAGTGTTTTCAGGCCCAGGAAGATGTATTAGTACATGCTTGTGATCGTGTTTAACCAACAGGCAATAAGAGGGTGAACAAAGAGGTCTTCTTCCCAACAAGAACTGGAGGAGTCAAGTATAAGTGTGGCCTTATTCTCTTAGTTGACCAGGGCTTTTACATGGAGGAGGTCAAATGGTCTATAGACAGATGTAACTTTCTTCCCAATGTAGTACTCAGACTCAATTACGCTCTGAGAGAAAATCTCTCAGCAACGTGGAAGTGCTTTTCATAAAAGAAACAAGTGGAAGGTTAAGATGACCGGCTGACTGGGAGCTACATGTTGTGAATCTGAGAGGAAGCAGGAGTTTCTGAGATCCCTCAGCTGTCCCTTTAGCGGTTGCTTTACAGAAAAACAGAATAAGCAAAGGGGAAAATCTGTGGAAAATTCTGCAGGCGACTACAAGGGTTACTCACACCTCCTGCCTGACTGCTCCTGTGAATTTTTGCATAGTGAATTGTGACAGAGTAAACTGTCACATGGGAAGCAAAGCTCTACAGCTGTCTCCAATTAGCTACTAACCCTTCCAGAAATTGCTTAGAGTGGGAGAGGCTGGAGGAAAGGATGGGGGATACAGCAGCAGTTCTTCAAGATCCATTTTTAACTAAGAGGAAGAGAAGCAACTCCAACAAAACTCTTGCATATTAGTGAAGAGACAAGAAGAAATTTGCTCAAAGTGGTGTGTGAAGAGCACAGTTTGGGGATGTCTCCTTTGGAGCCTTTGCTGAAGAGAACTTATGAGAAAAAATAAAAGGGTGCAAACTACATATTGACCATACTCTTTTAAGAGGTTTAGCAATTTTTTTCTGGGTTCTCCTAGTATTTGTCAATATATTAGACTAATTCAGGTGATGTAGCTAGCCTAGGAAATATGGAAACATTACAGTTCAGTGTAAAAGTAGAAAAAAATATCTTAAACTGAGAAAATATCTCTTTATCTATATCAAAACACAACTTAGCATTGTTATGGATCTGCAAAGGACTAGCAAATTATTTACTTTTTCAGTTGTGCTGTTTGTGATAAATGTATTACTATACATTGTCCATATTTTCTTATTCTATCTAAGTTTCAGAACACAGCAATTTGTTATTAAAATGTTCCTTCTATACGATACCTTCTTGAAAAGTTGGGTTATGGTCATTTAGAGCATACAGTTCTATGACATAAACAATTCACAGCATTTTCACACAGTTTTCAATACTCCTCCCAAAGCTTCTGAAAATATATTGCTCTGGATTGACTTTTAGAGCTGCTCAGAAGACATCTCAGGCAAAACTACTAAGAAATGTTTTATAACCTGAAGTGAATAATGATCCTTTCCTCACCATAAATACCTCCATAAGTAAGAAAAAATGAAAAAGTATAAACTAATTGGTACTACTCCCACAAAATATTTCTTCAATATTCTGTAGTGCAATTGATTAGATCCATTTAAAAAAACTTTTCTCAGTATTTTGAATTTAACAAGTGTTATTTACAGCTACTCCTGCCTATAGAGCCAATCTTATATGAAGCTGAAACACTTCACTTAATAAAAACCAACAACTATTGCTCATGTCAAGCAAACGAAAACATAAAGCTATTTAAAGGTTTTAATGCATTTCTTCAAAGTAGTAGTATATCAAACACTAAAAATTGTAAATGTGTTTGGTAACAGATAGCAAAGATTTGTTAAAAACACAGAACATTTTTCTCTTAGAACAACTACTAACGTTAGAAACCCTATTCATCTTTTACAAAATGTCCATTAACTGATCAGCTTTGTGCATTTTAAACATTTAGTACATACAATTATTTTTCCATGTTAATGTAAAAAACCATATGAATATGTTGTGTTCAATTAATTAAATTTTTGTACATTTCAGTAGAATAATCTTTTTTTCATTAAATCGTTATGTCCCCAGTTTTTCAAGAAGCTTGAACTTTCATAACTAATACAGAAACGTTGCTTAGATTTTTGTCATAATTTTTCTCAGTCTCTGACTATGTTACCAAAATCTGTGTTGTTACAAAAAAAACCCTGAGTTGTCATATGATTTAAAGTTTCAGTACAAGTAAAGTGCTTCCTAACTTTCTGTTCTTATATCTGTAGTGTGTCATTTTTTTAACGTTTTGTACATTAAACTTGGCACTTAATATTTTGTACCTACATTTTTCTCTCTGACTTTAATTATACAGTGTGCATTTCCCCATTCTTTATAAGCACATAACTCAGATATGATACTAATAGCCATTTCTTCCACATTGTGATAGTAAAATTTTCTTCAAAATCTTTCCCATGTTCATTATATTTTGGGCTTTCTAAAATCTATCCAATGATATGAAATCTTCTTCTGATGTATTTGTGAAAAATGGTGGATTATTTTGCAAAGTACACAAACCAGAGAACGTAATTTTGTAATTTTCTCAAATGTATTACTTAACAGTGTCTGTACAACTCTCGGCAATCGTCCCCTACATTGCTTCCTCATATTGTCTGGAATAGTTTTAGAGCTGGTCACAATTATCCACAAGGTTTAAAAAATATTTTTGAGTTTAATTTAACCTTATTTTTTGTTTATGAAATTGTTCTCTATTTACCGTATTCACTTTTCTAAAAAATAAATCCATCATCCAATGAATTTTATTCTTTCTATTACTCTATTCCTCCTTAAACTAAATTATTTGAAGCTGATATTCATATACAGACAAAATGTGGTGGTATGTGTTAGATAAGTTATAGCATACATTTGGGATAACTATGTTATTAATGAAAAGAAGAGCCATGAATGAGCTATGTAAAACAGCTAAACTGAGTGGCAGAGATGTTCTTTATAATGCTGCTGTTTTTCCCATGATTTGAGGATGTCTATTGTTTATTGGCTGGTTTGCAAGGGAAATATATGGGACAGTATCCCATCTAACTGAACAGGAACAAAAGATAGGAACTTGTTTTGAGTAACTTGAACTCCCTGCAGTAAACAGAGGTTTGTAACATCTCTGCTTCATTCCAATAGAAACCACAATCCAAAACCCAAACCACTAAGCTTCCATCACTCTTTAGATCAGGGACAGAAATATCAAGTAATACCTTTCTACTTTTTTCAGTACCGTTATAAGATAAATAGAACCGAAGAGTCATTGTACGATTCCCATAATTCTTAATATATTTTAAATGTTCTTACTATTCAGCTAGTTGTTGAATGAGTCACTCTGCTTTCCTTACTTTCTTTCATTCTTTTTTTTTCTTCTGTTTTCTATATTGTTTGTAGTAACATGCGTATAATTTTTACTGTTACTTTTTTTTTCTTCTAGGCTACTTTGGATCTTTAAGCAATGAAATTGCTTTCCTCAGTTATATGTTCTTGTGTTGGTTTAG
>VZZY01007067.1:76441-176453 GCA_013400335.1 Eurystomus gularis | reverse complement strand
GGCAATTCTTCACACAGGCACTTACAGACATCATATTTCCATGTTTCCTTCATACCATCACATTCAATTCACAGTCTTTTATTAAATGGAAGTTAGGGTTCTTCACATTCATCTTCTACACACAAACACTTTCTAACCTTTTCTGCTCATTTCTCTCTTTCTGCTCATTTCTACTCACAAATGCTGTTTACTACTTTAATCACTTATATTACTTTGTCTCTTTAGTTATGCTCACTAACATTTTCTTACTCTCAAATACTTTCTGCTTAAGCTGGTCCCATCTTTTATCTTTCTGCTCACCTTCATTTTCTCACAGCCTCGATAGTGGCATGCAGGATCTCCTTAAGGGGGTTCCTGGTCTCATTTCATCCAGTTTCATAGGATCTTCCTTCAGACTGAGCTGCTGACTACACCAATTTTGTTGTGCTGGTTCAGCCATCATTATTTTATGCTGCTATCAGTTGCCTGATCACACAGGCCAACACTGAACCCAGCAACATCCCCTCAAAAGTTTTCTCTCATACAGTCCCACCATAGGTTCCTGGGTGCCCAGCTCCTTCGCTGCCCACTGTGGTGCCAGCATAACCTGCTGGACACAACGAACAGAGATGGCTCCCTCAGTGGCCCTTCACATGGAAGGGCAACACTGAGAAAGCTCAGCAAGGCATGACCAGCCCAGCAGAAGCCTTCTCTGACTCATCAGCTCGTGGTTAATATAATCCTGGCCTCATCCACCACCCCAACCATGACCACCTGGGTGAGGGTGGAGACACAGGTGGGCCAGGTTCTGCCTCTGGAACATGAAGCCAATAAGAAAAAAACCAACATTCTGCGAGGTTGTGAGTCATCCACAGGTCAACTCCAACTTGGACCCCAGCAATCCACATGGCCATATATAGAGCATACGGTTTAAATAATATGATCACATTTAAAGGTCTTTCTGAGGATTGCCTAGCTTTAGTGCTTCTGTATACGTTTTTAAATGTAAGAAATAGATTATAATATTATCATTATTATTAATATTATCATTAATATTCATGTTAATATTAATAATAATAGTTTCCCTGTTGTTTGTTGACTTGACTCACCGTCTCTTTCACCAGAAATGAGAGATGCAGTGCTAATAATTATTTTGTTCACACAGAGATGACGTTTTATCTTCTAACCCTAAGATATCCCTAAGCAAGTGTCATGATCTTATAGATGTTCCTTAATGTTTTCACGTGTAATTCCCCGATTTCAGTTCTGATGCCAATGTGCTGTATGTTCAGTCTGCAGGATCTGCACTTGAGACTGTCATGAGTTGTGTGATAAATGAGAAAGAGTGACACAACTGTTTACATGACTTCAAGCTGAACTTGCTAAGTTATTTAGATATGTAAACATGCAGAGGAAGACCAAAGTTAATTTTTGAAAGTCCCTCTATTGTTTGAGAACAAGAACCCAAGTTTTTAAAGGTTCAAGTCTGCAAAAGGATGTTGACATGTAAACTGAAATTTAGGTACCTAAATCCAAAACTTATGGCCTGATTATCTGCTACCTGTTTAAAGAAGCTCCAACAGAGTTTCCTGACAAGTAGGTGTAAGGTACATACTGCACAGTAGATTTAGTCTGTTCTTTCTGTTGAAGGTGTGGTTTTGCTTGGAATAACTGAACCATCCCAGGATTAGAAAAAGACAGCAAATATTATTCCTCCACTGAATTAAAGGGGGCAAAGTGAATACGCTGAGGAAAAACAGGATTTCCTGCCTGAAAGAGTAAATGCTGAAACCCTTTAGTTACTTTATAAAGGAATAACTACATCATCAAATTTGCCTTAGGACCAGTGTGAAAGTATATGCACTCAGCTAGAAGAGATGAGGCTCCAGTTCCTAACCCCAGGATTATTTCTCCTTCCTTAATCAGATTAAAATCCTGATTCCCATCCCTCTGCTTTTGGCTAGGTAAGCCAAGGCAAGGCTCTTCTGCCTGTGTGAGGGGAAGAGCACATGCCATCAATCTTAATGTATCACTGGACTGCTGTTGTGCCTGGGGCATGATGGGGCTTTGCACCCAGGCCTTAAACAAGTGCCCAGTTCATATGCAGTAGACCTGACGCTTCCCAGGAAGTGTTGCTTTTTAACATGCACGCAATGAATTGGTAGTCCTCAATTTGAGGGTTTATTTATGGCAATGTTAACAAGCATCTTTTTATTGGGTTTACAGTTAATTATTTATTGGTTTTCTATTTTGTTCTTGAGGGGGTGAAGTCATTTATTTTTTCATGACTTAGTGTCACTGAGAAACTGCTATTGTTGAAACCTTATTAAAAGTTTTTTCGTATCTTTCTGTCTTTGTTTACAACAATACTAACTATAGTGGTTAATAAGCCAATACCTACTTAATGTTAAGGCCTGCTTTTTATTGTTGCTTTTTAAGATGCAGACAGGCTAGCAATCAACATTTAATATACATTCTCTGTTGCCCTGAACTCAGTAGGTGGAAAGAGTGAGAAACACCTACCTTGGAGAACTCTCATCTTTCACATTATTTACAGACTTACACAGACTTGGTAATGAGCCCTTGTAACAGTGAGGGGAAGCTGGGGTTTTTTAGGTAATTGTTGGTAGGTGTTATAACGAAAGGAGCAAGGGCTTATTATCAGTGAACATTCACAAAGCAGGATGCTGAGAAATATGTGTGGGTTGGGGATTTTTTGTTTGTTTATTTTTAAGAGGAAGCAGATGTAAAGTTCAAATATTAATTTCCAGCCTAATCCTTGCCTGGCAGAGAAGTTTCAGGCTCCTGGCCTGGCTTATTGTCCTGCTAGGTGAAACTTCACTATTGCTTCTGTTCCCAGGAGAAGCAGGGAGAGCCACCCAACGTGCTCCCCCGGCAGAGCAGTGCTGCCATCCTACATGGCTGAGAGCACAGTCACTGGCACTGAGTGTGGTAGCTTTGGAATAAGTAACTCTTGGGCAGGGGTCCTTGGAGCTGGCACGTTAAATTCTGTTAATGCTGTTTCTTGAGGAGTAGAGCGAGCTAAACTCTCCTGTCCTGCTGAAGTTTAGACCAGTATTCACGTGCTTCAGGTGGGATGGATGCTTTTGCAATCATGTGAAAACCCAACAGCAGGAAGGGAAAATGTTACAAAGAATAATCCTCTGCAAAGGACCTTGCAATTTAAATACAAGCACATTGTTTCAGGATTTAAAGAGATTAGTATGATGCAACACGGACACTCGGCTGGCTAACTCTGGCTTTCCCAGTTCACCCTTCCTAGTCATCGCCTCATTTAACTGACCATGTGCGGAGGCAAGGCACCACAATTTTCTCTTGCTCTCTGGCAAGTCTGTGCATTGCAGTCCTTGCATTATCAGCTGCAGTTATCTCAGCAGGGCCAGCACAGACTGAGCAATCCGTTTCTCTTCCCTCCAACAGCATTGAGAGAGAATTTCAGTAGGCAAATGGCTTTCCTACACCAAAATGTTCAGAATGAATCTCTTAAAACTAGTCAGTCTATATGCTTAGCTGTTACTCAATGACTTGCAGTTTCCTGCTTTTTGAAGAAATCAGGTTCTTCAGGATTCCTCTGGGTCACAACAGACCACTGCAAATCCTGTGCCTTCCTCACCCTCCCAACAAGACTCTTCAGCTTCGTAGTGTTTTTGATGATTGTTTTCAGTACTGGCAAAACAGATGTCTCACTGTGGTTTGGTACCTGAAAATAGACTACCATCCTGCAATTATCCACACACACTCCTTCCACCAAGTTGCTGAGAAAGAACTTTTCTATAGCATCATATTTTTCCAGCTTATGCAGCTCATCTTCCATTAAGGCAGCACAGCATATTCACATAAAAGTCTTTCAGTCTTTTATAACTTTATCAACCAAAACTGATGCACAGTATTAAAAATCGTCACACTCGGGTTACTCCATAGTGACTCCATGTCTATCACAGTAAAAGTAGATATATTTTGCTTTTATAAATAGATCACATCAGTCTGTTGACTACAGGTATTGTCCTGTTTAGAGGATGGCTCTGCTTAGGTAAGAGCTTCTGTCACTCATGCTATCCAAGAAGCTACTCTTATGTGAAGCATCAAGTATCATTTCTACGTGAAGCACAGAAGTATTCTTTTCAGGATGTAAAAATGACACTGTTTATGTGTTCAGGTCTATGGAAAAAATTAAATCTTGCAAGAAACACCATATTCTCCACCTCTCCCCCCAATGCATATACTGTTTTGTATCTTTTTATATGAAGCAGTTATGGATTATGTTTTCTGGACTGATTTGCCCAGTCATAAGAAGTGACCTTGTTAAATTGTCTATCCAGTGTCTTTCCAGCATTTTTTTTTCCAGATACTGGGCTATCAGAGTTTGTTTGCTCAGTAACAGGTGCAGTCACTGCTCGTAGTTAGCTCCTTATGAAATTAGTTAGTTTGAGTTGAAGTGACCACCTAGGAAAATACAGCAATTTTTATTAACAGTGTTTCAATTAAAAGAGTGACTAGGTTCACTACTTTATGAGTTTTTGGAACTTGATTACTAGCATGTGTATCAGCCACTTGAATGTCAGCTCACATCCTCAAGCAGCTGAGCAAGTCCTAGGAAAAAGCCCCTGGGAGCTCAGGTCCCCATCTGAAGTTCAGTGCAAATTAGTATTGCAGCAAAGACAAGCTCTCCATGAGACACCAACTCGTCCAGCCCATTCATTTCAGGGTCTTTGTCTGTGTGAGACAACAAGGCACTGATTATGATCTAATAATTACTAAATGACTAAGTGCTTTCATATACGGTAACGCAGGCATATATAGCAATGTAGCAATTTATGTAATAATTATTACAGTGAATTTCACTAAGTAGTAAAAGGTCACACCAGATATTAGGCTTCAGATTTTCCATGTACAGGATGGAGGTGTTATAACTAGTTTCATGTAAGAGGTTCATGTTGGACGTCGCAGTGTAAAAGTCAAAAGGTAATTTCAAAGTAGCACTGTGTGTATGTTTGTATAATTACTTGAAATCAAGGACCTGTAAAGAACACAGTTATTTCCAGCTTTGTACTACCTTCATTTTCAGTGCTGTTTAAGGAGGACAGGCACAACGTGTAACCATTTTGATAGCCACTTCAAGATCACAAGAGGTGCCTGATATTATTGCAACGGGGCTCACAGATGCTTGACAGCACATAGCAGGTATTATATCTTCTTTCATTTCATTTCATTGCTTCATTTACTGAAACAAGAGTTTTATGAGAATTTGATATTGTTGTCATTGACCTTTCATCCTGAAAACATTTACTACCACGTGCACCATCACCATTCCTTTCAGTGACACCTATGTCTTAGTGACTGAGAGAGTTGAGAATGTCCAGCCTGGAGAAGAGAAGATTCCAGGGAGACCTGAATATAACTGGCTTATAGATAATTGTGTATCTACAGTTTAATTGCCTCTCTACAGTTTAAATGCTTGCGTGTTTTCTATTTCTTCATATTGCGGACAGGCTGAGAGAGTTCAAGGTTCTTCAGCCTGGAGAAGAGACGGCTCTGGGGAGATCTTACAGTGGACTTCCAGTACTTAAAGCGAGCCTACAGGAAAGATGGGGAGGGACTCCTTGTCAGGGACTGTAGTGACAGGACAAGAGGTAATGGTTTCAAACTGGAAGAGGGTAGATTTAGGTTAGATTTTACGAAGAAATTCTTTACAGTGAGGGTGGTGAGACACTGAAACAGGTTGCCCACAGAAGCTGTCAATGCCTTCTTCCTGGAGGTGTTCAAGGCCAGGTTGGATGGGGCTTTGAGCAACGTGGTCTAGTGGAAGGTATCCCCGCCCATGGCAGGGGGAATTGGAGTAGATGATATTTAAGGTCCCTTAGAGCTAAAACCATTCTCTGATTCTAGTCTATAATTCTTTGTATAAGGAAAAATGAATTTTCTGTTTATGGTGTTTGTATGCTATATTTTTTCCTGCTATATTTTGAATTAATAAGAGGCTTTTAAAAGTGATTAGTAAACCATGCCTGCAAAATGTATCATCTGGGAGCAGAAGCACACCTGGAATGCAAATGAGTCTTAAAAAAAGGAAGAAAAGGGAAGTATCTTACAAAACAAATCAACCAACCAAAAAAAAAAAAGTTTTATTCATGTTTTTTTCATGTTTTTTCTTTCTACCACACCAAATATGAAAAACAGCAGGCCAGTGGCAGGGATAGCTATTTTCCATTAAATGACAGAAAGGTGGGAGAACTAGAGAAGACACTACACTAGTAAAAGACAAATAACCACCTCCCTGTCACGAGAACATTGTTTTCAAATTATTTGCCATACTATATTTGTGTTTTGTTTAAAATCTGTCATGGAGTTTGCATCAGCAATATTTTCCCACTAAGATAATTCTTTAAGACAGCATTGTCTAGGGAGTTGAATCACTTCAAAAAGCAATAAGATGTTTTTCAACAAATGGCTTACCGGCTAAAATAAGAGTGGTTTTGAGGATAAAATCACACCTAAGGCTTAAGTTGATCTAATGACTTCCTACCACTTACATGGAAGCTTCCCTTTCTCCCTTCCGCTGCCTCCTAAGCTGCACCCACCAGTCTCAGCTGCATACTCTCAACCTCATGCCACAGCAGGGGTCGGGGAGGGGGTTCATGCCTGCTGGTGACACAGAGGACCAGAGATCTCATTTGGCTTAGGAAAGGGTCCAGCAGGCACTAGAAGTGGCAGAACAAGGGGAGTCAGGTCACTCGCTCAGAAGTAGTGGTAGTGGGAGTCAGTCCTCTCCCCGTTTCAGCCTGGAGTGAACTCTTGGACTGACACAGATACTCATACTGTGTAACTTATGCTCGGGGTTATGGTGCAGGAAATACTTAACCCTGCTGTGATTCAAGGTTCATATGAAAACAAACAAGCCCTCTAAATTAAAAAGAAATAAGTCACTTTAATCCCAGGCTATGAACTGTGGCAGTGATGGGAACATTCTCTCTTTGTTTCTGCATTTATGATGTTTCTTTTACATCACTATAAAAAGAAATGTTAGACTATCAACATGAGTAATATGGCAGGCAACAAAAAAAAATCTTGGAACACAGAAGGACTATAGGGAAAAAATGGGCTCACATGAAACTGGCTATTACATCCAGGATATCTGTCCATTTCTGCAGCATCTGAGACACCCCTTAAGAGGGTCCACACTTAATGCTTTATCATAACCTAGTACTATTACAGTCTGAGAGTTCTGAAAATTCTCTTAACTCCTTTGTGTTCAGCAATTACTGTTATCACTAGAAGCCAGCCATCCCTGACATAAAACACTAAGGCCATTTTTGTGCCATAAAAAAAGCATCTGTTGGGTGATTGGAAGGGATAGTAAAGCTCTGTTGTCATGGAATAATTCTACACAGTGCAGTTAGCCTAGAAATTATTGTAATTAAAAGCAACCAATTTACCCTGTGGAAAATTATTAAAAACTTTGGGGCTTACCAGCTTCTGCACGCTGTCATGCACTGCCATGAAGAGAGTTCCTCTATATAGCTCATGAGGCTTCCTGTGTTTGTGGCTATTTCCCAGGATCCAGAAGCCATGTTTCCCGGGTTTCAGAAGGATCCTTCTCAGAAACGTAATGTGAATCATTACCTATTCAAAGTGCATTTTGATAAAAGGGACATTTCCCATGCAGGAAGTATTTATCTAGGAAATGTAGTCATTTGTTCTTCTTGTGCTCATTTGATTCCTCTGTAACACAAAGATGTATTGAATCAACTACACAACAGCTTAAAAATCAGAAAAATAGATGTGTAACCTGACAGTTTAGACACTCTAAGTTAGGTCCCTCCACACTCCTTGCCTAAAAAAATTATATTGTAGAACAACAGAAAAATTCAGGCTGGAAAGAACCTTGGGAGATCACCTAATTGAATCTCTTGCTCAGACCAGGGATACCTTCAAAGTTAACTCCAAAGCCTTGTCTAATTAAATTTTAAATACCTCCACAGATGGAGATTCTCCAGCTTTCTGGGCACCTCTTCCAGTACTGTACAATTCTTGGGGAAAATATTTTTCCTCTTTTCCTAACAGATTTTCCTTCTTTGCAGTTTGGGTCCATGGTTGCTTTGTGGCCTCCCACCGAGCATCTCTAAGAGGTTGGCTCCATCTTCCCCATAGCCTCCCTCTAAGTGGACAAAGACTCATTTTGGTTTCTCTAGATCCTCATTTAAGTTTGTCTTCTGCAGGCTGAACAAGCCCAGTTTCCTCATATCTCATGTCCTTCAGCCCCTTGACTCTCCCCTGGATTCTCTTCAGTTTACTGCTTTTTCCTGTAAATGCATGCCATTAAATTGGACTCAGATTAGAGGTGGCCTCACTGGTGCTGATAAGGAAATAACCACTTCCCTCTATTTTTAGCTGCTTTTCTGCTAGTGCAGACCGATAAATAGTTCAGTGTGTATCTCATGTTTTTCTTTCCAACCATCTAAATTGAAGATGTCCTACTTCTATTGAAGACTGGTGTTTCAGGCTTCTTTATGTCTTCTGCCACGAAGACTGCAGAAGCAATATGAATAGGTTTGGTTTTCTTTTCACATTAAAAGAAGCTGGATTCTCAGGAGAACCTTAGACTCTGGAAGCTTGTGGATTAGGGGAAAGCATTAACCATCTCAGATATAACTATTGGAACTGGCACCAAGAAATATCTGCTGCTGTAGACCTCATGAAAGGGAAAAGCAAAAAGCACCTTGGAAGGAAAGTGGAGTTGTATGTATGATTTAAAAGATGTCATTCAGCCACTGGGGATGCTGTTTGATCCAAAACAATATTCTCCCCTAGGATGGTGGCCAGTCAAGCTGTTCCACACAGGGTTGAGTGTGACTCTGGATCCTGACAGAATCCCCCTTGCTGGGAAACTAAAGAACATAATGAGTCCCTAACTGTTAAATTTTCACTTTACCTATTCTTTGTCCCATAAGTGATGTTTTCTTTACTGGGAACTGCATCAAAATGTCAATACTCACCAGGAAGAATGAACTAACAAATGGAAAACGTAACATGAAGCTTGATCTTCAGCCCAGCAGAACAAAAGCTCTTCTCATCAATACAATGTCCCTTTTTCCTAGCTCAGAAATGAACCAACTCATTTTTGACACAGACAGGTTTACTGCTTCTTACAAAGTGTCAAAGGCAATAAAAATGTAGTTTCACAAGTATTCTTATGATGTAGTACTGGAGCACTTGTTCAACAGAGGAACAAAAGAATTAATCCTCGTCCTCCTCTATATACCAATATGCCACATTTTCCATGCTCTACCATACCTGCAAATCTTCACGATGAAGTGTTTTTCTATGGTGGTCATAGCTTTACCCTGAGGCTGTATTCATCCTGTCTTGCTGAAGAGTCCCAGGAAAATTATGTATTAAAGGCAGGGCAACATGTATGAAGTCATACCTATGGTCCCAGTCCAGAGCCTTGCTCACCAACAAAATAACTATTCCCTCAACTTGATAGGTAACCTCAGTACAGTTTATCTGTGTTAAATATACACCTTCACTGAGGATACATTGCTGCAAAGTTTTCTTAGCAATTTTGTTGGCTTTCAGTTAAAGTTTTTACTGTTTACTTATTGCAAAACACAAACTAAATTACCACAGAAGTCCTAGTATACCAGAAATAAATGATAAATTATCTCTCTTCTTAAAAGGTGTTAGTAATTAAAATGCAATAAGTAAAAAGAAAATGCAGGGGGTTTATGAGTATTCTACCCAATTATAAGAGCAGTTAATCAACTTGAGAGATTAAACATAAGACAATTACAAATTAAATACTGTATTTCGAGGGGGGAAAAGCACCAAATGCAATACTTGCTGCTGTTTCTGTACTGAATCATTTCTGAGCTCAGCTTGCCTGTATTTGGGTCCACTATCAAAGCAAAGATTAAAACACTTGACAGCTAAATTATCCAATAAATCAACATGAATTCAGACTTTTGCTCACCTACAGGAGCTTGTGATTAAGACAAACTCCGTAACAGCTGCTTCCTGGAACAGCCCTGGGAGCCTTCATTTAGATGCCCATTTTCTAGGAAATGTTGGCAATCCTGGGTTAAAGAAAATGAGTAAAAAGTCAGAACGCATTTTTAGAAAAAAGTATGTGATTGTTTATCATTTTATACTTTTCTGGGTGTCTTCAGATTAAAGCACTGCAGTCTGGATAATGAGACAGTTTTATAAGGTGAATTAATCTCAGCTGCCCCACCTGAAAGTAGAATAGTTGTGGTTAAGGCCTGGTTTGCCTTGCGTAGCCAAAAAAAAACGGTAAAAAGCTAATATAAGTTATTATTCAAATGCAGTGGCCGAGCCAAAGGCATAGAGTATGAATTCTTGTGCTCAGCAGGTTTTGTGGTATTGAGTTCATCCTTTCACTGTGCAGGGTACGTTACCTGTGCTCATTTATTCATATGACTATGCTCTGCATCTTGGTGTCCTCTTTCATTTCAAATTAACACCCATAGGGCTATGCAAGTTCCATTTAAGCAGTGATTTTCCTCATTTTAAGGAAGCTTGAAAGTTTTTTCATGGTGACATCTGTTTGGTATGTATGAGATTAGATATGGCCAGAGACATTCTGGTAGAGATATGTTCCTGTTACCTTTAGCGATGTTTCATTTTGGCAAGAACTTCTGGCTACTTGGAGGATGTAGAGGACACTGTAACAATGAGGACAGTGAATTTTGGAACAAATTTAGAAGCGACTTGGCAAATTCACCATAAGTTTGTGTAATTTTACCAAGAGAGAACAACTTCCCAAACATATAATTGAATCGTGTCTTTGCTCAGTGAAGCCAACACGGAAATGATTGGATCCAAATTTGTGACTGGTGCTTTGCTATAGCTCAGTTTTTATGACTGTTACCGTTCCTTTTGATATTTTACATCAAAATGATTACATTCCAAGCATGAAGATAGCCACTAAAGCACTTTTATTTCTGGCCTCCATTCAAAGATGTCTTCTCCTGCCACTTGGTAGTTTGTCAGCATCTGTGGAGAGGTACAGGGAGCAGTGGGGAATACAGCAGTAGTGTTGTGTGGCTGTCAGCAGTGCTTCCACACTAGCATTTCAGCTCTGTGCCGGGTTAGTGGAGACAGGGGCAGCCATATACCCACAGCCACTAGGCATCCCCCAGGACCAGCTGGGAGGGCTACCCACCTGTGGGCAAGGTCCAGTCCTATGCCCCACATCATTCCTTGCATACAGGGAGCACAATCCCTAGGAGAGAAGGGAAGAGGCAGCAAAAGCTGTGGGTTTCCTGTGTGAGATTTTTTCCTCCACAAGGGTCTCAAGATTCAGGTCTCTATTGAGCAAGGTCGGACCTGACCTGAAGGTGGTACTCAGGTAGAACACCAGCATTTCACCCTTCTTTGGTAGCAGCCATCCATCCCAGTGAGGTATTCAGGAAATACATTTCCAGTGCAGTGCCTGCTCACTTGAGTTACACTATTTTCTTTCTACCACACAATTTGAGATTTGCCTTTACAAACTTTTCAGAGTTTACACTAATGTCTTGTTTCTTAACCTTTTCCAGTGCTTCTTAAAATATTGAGCTGTAGTCAGCAAGTATTTTCTCTCTTCTGATTATATGTAGCCATCACATACTTACAGATACTGTTAGAAGGGCTCTTACTGTGTAGGCAGAATTTTTGTATTGCAGTCAGCCATACATTGAAATTTTTCTTTCAGAAAACAGGAATTCTTTGCCTGCAATTGTGGTAAAAGGTGTTTTAAATACAAAAATAGCTCCAGGCCCAGGATAATGGTTATATGGCTCTAAAGAATACTACATTATTTTTTTCAAGACAATTTAAACTAAACACAATTCAGATCAAACAGCAACATACCTTCCTAGCAGGCACAGACACCAAACATCAATGGTGTAATTTTCTCACCACAAAGTGCTAATTAAAAAAAAATTTAAAAATATCTATGTAATGCTCCCTTGTTAAGAACAAACAGTTCATTTAAATAGGATTCATAGCTTTCATGCCATGCTTGAGAACCAGAAAATTTAATTTCTGTGTGGGAAGAAGCATGATTTTTTTTCTTTGCCCAAATACAACTTTCCTTATTTTAAAAAAGGAGCTTCTGAGCCACTGTGGAACTTCTTCCTGTGGTCTCCTAGATGACCCAATATGGTGACTGCAGGAACATGTGCATTGTGTTCCCTTTCCAGGTGTTACCTTAGCTGCAGTGCACTTGTGCACAGCTAACTTCTTCAGAGAGCTTCTGTTTCTCCAATACAGACTGTTTCTGCCACTGAAGGGTTACACCTCCCCTTCTACCATGGCACCAGCTAAGACAGGCCACGGTGTACAAAGACACAGCAAATGGTGATCGGTTTGTTTTGACTCCTGAGTGTGCAGTTCTGTGTTTAGCCTACTATGGGTGTCAGCACCCCTTGGCACCCCCATGGTCCTAACTCCATGTATATTACAGGGGATTGGTCTAGATGCTTTCCCAGATGATTGCAGGAAAACTATTCTGCCATTTGTGGGGACAGAGTGGAAAGTGAACTGCTAGGAAAAGGCTTGAGGGGCTGCAAGATGTCCTGCATCCATGCAGGTTGGTCTGTACCTTCCAAGCAAGGAGAGGGAATGCCAGTCCAGGCCCAAGCAGGTCCCAGGCTATGACCACCAGGCACTGAAATCTGCTAATTCAGGTCAGAGGCTGCTCCATATAGGAGCCTGCTTTAACAGTGCAGAGAAGATTCAGGCTAAGACACAGCCACAAGCTAAATAAAACACATTTTTCCTTTCCCTGTCAGAATGGTGAAAACTAATTTTAAAAGTATGTGCTCATTATGAGCCTGACAAAGAGCCTATTGGGCGTCTTCCTAATTGCTTCAATAGCCTTGGGTGGGGTCTTGGACATTTTGGCTACCTTTTTCTGCCAATAGGGTCAGCTGCTTCCTCTGCAGCGATATTCATGCACATGAGAGAGAGAGACAGCACTGGGAAGGCATTGGCACGTACATTTTCTCTGCCTGTCCTGGAATTCAGTAATGTCTCAGCAGACTATTTACCAAGCCACAGGGAACCACAGAGAGCAGGCACTTGTGGATATTATAATTAGAGGTAAAATAATGCAAGCATTTGGACAGAGGGAGGCAGAACAAACAGCCACAGGTAAACTGCGCAAAGCCACAAACTTGGCATACAATGCTTGGCTCCCAAGTCTCCTCTGCTCCTGCAGTTCCCCCTACCCCAGGGGCTGATACCAGGAGAAAGCAAGACACTGGGTCACTATAAGAGGAGACTGTGGGACAAGGAGGTAGAGGGAGGTAAGAACAACAGGCAGAGCAACTGTAGCTGCTGGAGAGAATGTAAATCACCCCCACTTTGTGGCTGCTAGTGGGTCAACAGACTGGGGGAAGCAGTCTCTGCTTTAGCATTTGAATGGCCTTTCTCCTTCCCAGTAGTTGAACACCAGATACAAAGTTCCTCCGCATTCGGCTATCCATAAAGACCTAACGGCTCTGTTGCAAATATTATTCTGTGATTAAAATGGGACTCCTGAAATATGTACAGGCCTCTTGCTTGAGAGGGTGTTTCAGGACCAAGCCCTAGTTTACTGGGAGAAAATTAGAATAACGTCAGAGCTATTATCTCTCTGGGACACATGCTTGAACCCATTTATCTGCTAAGATTCTTTCTGCTTTTCAACTAAAGACAGCAGGACATGCACATCCCCAGAGGGAGGGGGTGGAGGGAATAAAAGAGGTTATTGTCACAGAAGCAGTAACCTGCAAAATCTGCAAAGCTGCCTTCATCTTTTCCCTTTGCTGTCCAATATTTCAGAAACTTAGCTCAGCTGTTGGTATTTTCCATTAGGCTTACTGTCAAAATAAAAATAAAAAAGGAATATAGTGGCTGAAAGAGAGAGAGAGGGAGAATAGAAAGGATCAGCCATCTTTATTTTATAATTTCCAAAAGGATTATGTTAAATTCCTTTTTTTTTTTCCTGCTTCCTCAGTTTGCTAACATTTACATTTAATCTCACTTTGATACTTACCAGCATCTGCTTCAGCATAATCTGTCTCCTTCTCTTATTCTCCCATTTTAACTAAAATGTGGCATAACCATTAGATCCAGCTCTTAAAGGTACACGGTCACATTTTGCTTTTCCCTTAATTAAGGTGGCAACAGTCAGCATCATGTGAGGAGACAGAGGGACCTTTTAGAAGGGAAATGTACATAATTTTGGAACTCTCTACTCATCTGTTCCCATTGTTTTAGTTTAATGATAAAAAAGTTATACAGACAACATAATAATGATCTTCATAGCAGCACAGACTCTACATTAGGTACAATCACAGTCTATTACTGGGGCATAGAAGTTGTCTCAAATGTCTGGACATTTTTTCCTACTCTTTTTTTCAAGTGCTGCTGATTCCTAAACAACTTGCTAGCACACACTATGCATAGCACTGTTGTGATCACTGTAGCTGTGCCTACCTCTTTTCAGATAAAATTTGTCGCACATGCTTTCTGTATCCAACCAGCCCTGCACCCCATTGTTAGTGCAAGGCATAAGAACTGTCCTGGAGGAGAAGCAGCTCCAGGCCAGTGAAGCCAAGCAGTTCCCACCTGTGTTAGCTTGACCAGCAAAATGGCCAGAAAGACAGGCTGGTTGGTAGCCCAGAGTTGTAATGAGGCTACAGGAGTGAATGAAGCCATACTGGCTGGAACAGGGAAACCTGTCCTCATTCCCCAGTGTGGAGCACAGGCTTCCCCTGGTGTCTAGGAGGGATGGGGATGTTTGCGGCCCAATAAGGCCCTTGGTAAATTTGCTCCTGTAACAACCAGTGGAAACATCAGACTGGGAATGCCCAGTATCGTGAGGCTATAAAGCTCCTAAGTCACGTCGTGACTAAATCTTTAGAACGTTGTGCTACAAGGGATTTTCTGTGGGTTTTTTCTCATCTCTAGCCATGCTCTGTAGTTCGTCTCAAACCTTTGCTTCATGCTAGAAGTGCACGTGTAATTGTCAGAGTGTTACCTCTTCCACATTTCTTCTCCTGTGCTCTCTTCTCCCTTTTACTGTGTGCCCTGCAGCACTGCACCAGTGGGGTTATTCCTTATCTGCCGTTACACCTCTGCATGCTTTTCTGACCACCTCGTTTCTGCATGAGAGCACTATAAGAGATTTCGAGCCTCTTCTGTATCAGTTAATCCCACCATGTCAGTAGCATTGCATGGCTGTCCTACTGTGGGCTCCTACAAGTGGAGACCTAGTACAAAGAGTGGGATGGGTCTGGTGTGGTTTTGCTAAGTCCCATCATATCTTCCTCTGACTCTGTCGATGGCACCTAGCCCCTACAGTCTGTAGGCCAGATGCATTTGTCTTTCCTACACTCTGGATAGCAGTATCAATGCACCCTCTTGATGCTGAGCTCTTCAGGCAGATCCACATTATTAGAGACATAAATCCTGCTTGATGAAACCTAACATCTGAAGACTGATTTAAAGACAGGATGTTATAGCTGTGTGAACACAGATGTATCAAAGAGGCAGACAGATAGGCACTTGTTTTGCATTAGGCATTTGCATGTTTCTCAAAAGAGGATACTCATAAAACCTGTATCTGTAGATAAAACTATACTACTGTTTTCTGTGGAGCCTGATATAATGATATGGCTCCAAGAGAAGCCAAACTGGAAGAATTTCTTCAACTGTTTGCATAATCTTTTTGAGCTTTGTAAGCTCAACCAAAAGAAGTACTAAATCCAAGTTATTCTTGGTTTGGATTTTAGTACCAAAACCTCACTTAATGAGGTTCATTAAGCCTAGTTCTGCTTATCATATCTCCTGTTACAGGGGCACAGTTAATGCTGAATGAAAACCAGGTTCCCTGCCCTGCAAGTTTTTCCATTGTAAAAAAATGTTCTGTCTGTGTTAAGACAAATCCAACACCTTTCAGAAAAAGCAAGAGATTTGATGTCACTCTTCTTTTGTTGCAGTGGTTCCATTTTGTGTAATTGTTAAGAAGTGAGGAAGCTGTTAACTAGGGTTATAACATACTCATGAGATGTGGAGCACCCAGGTTAGGATCCCTGACTCAGATAATACTGATTTGCTTGAAGGAAATGGAGGGCTTACAATGGAGGACCCTGAAGGACTCTCCTCATGTAGGCAATAGACAGATAAGATTCTTGTCTTAGATGTGGGTGTTACAAGGACTTGAATTCAAGTTTTCCATAGCATGTAGGAATCATTTCATTAATCCACTGAGGACTGGATGCGCTCTCAAGTTTGACCAACAGTACCCTCTCAGGTTTAGAATTTTTTCTTTGTGGAATTGTTATACACATTTTCCTCATACGCAGAAAACTTCAGTTTCATTTAAATGATGTTTCCAAGTAGAAGCATACTCATCATACAGATACCTACCCAGATTACCTGAATGTCATAGATTTTACTGTTTAGAAAAAGGAGACAATACTTTCTCCCTCTCTTCTGCAGTATGGCTATTATTGTCTGTAAACACTTTTCTTGTTTTAGCCACAGGTGACATACAAGAAATAGGGTCATTCTGGCCTCCACTAAAGTTTTTGCTATTGTATATGACAGAAACAGTTGTAAACAACAGTAATGGTTCAAACCCCACTGAATTAAAGCAGCTTAGCAGCAGGGAATTGTTTAGCTTACAAGCTAGGTCTCTCTCAGGGTGGGCAGTACCTTTAGCTCACTGGAGGTTTGGTGCTAGTCAAGCTAATTAGACTCTTCTTTTGGTCTCTTGGCACTTGATAGCACAGTCCAGGATGCAAGGAGCAGCTGATACAGCTTCTGACAAATGACAAGTGTAAATATCAGAGAGGTAAGGTCATTGCAGTGCAAGCAATTCCATACTACCTTGCTGTGCAGCTACGAAACAGCTTTCTCTCTTGCTGAATGAGCTACTTTAAGCAGTATGCTCTCTCCCATCACATGCATACACGTGCACTTGCATATACACTTACACTTATAGTTCTTCAAGAAAAGAAAAAAAGGAGGTGAAAATATGCTGGTTTTCTTTTACATTTGCTTTTAAGCTTTTGTGCCAAACTAAGGAAGGAGGAAATTGAGAGCACTTTAGAGAGAAACCAGCCCACACCCACCTCAGCCATGAGAAAGGTAATTTGGTTGTGTTGTCCCTCCTGCACTGTGCCGTTCACTGTCAAGAAATCTTGACACACAGTAAGAACACTACACTATTAATTTTGGTGGTTTGTGGGTGCTGGGCACAACAGAGGCAGCCTGTTCTGGAAGGGATCAGAGAAATGAAGCAGGCAGCAGCACCACGAGCTAGATTTTCCCCCGAGGCAACATGTCTGACACAATTGGCAGCTCATTTCTCCTGCCCTTGGATGTGAGCTGCTTCTGAATGCCTCCCTTGTGCTAGGGCTGGTACTGAGCTAAATGTGGGCCTGGTGCCAATGATTACAATTCCCATTAGCTGGAATATACATTAACTTCAGAGGTTGTGGACCTCTCCAGAGAGGCAATAGCCTGCTGTATGAATCCATTATTTTTCTGGAGGAGAAGGAACTCTGTTCTGCACCTTTTATTCACTCACACAGGCTGTTTGTTTAGTTTTCTTCTTCATTTTTTTGGTTGTTTTTTTTGTTGGTTGCTTTTTTCTTTTTAGGAAACTGGCACTGTTGAAAATAGTTTTATGAAGGCTCTGGGCCAGTTTCATCACCACACTGTAGCATTTTAGGTTGTCAAGCAACGTGGCACTGGGCGGCTGCAGCCTGCTGGGGATGAGGACATACACCAGCAACAGCAGCTCCTCGAGCCTTGAAGAATGGCTGGGAAATTTGCATTTACTTCTGCACCACCACATGTGTACACACAACATGAGAGGACATCCTGTGAGCCTGAGCAGAGCAAAAGAGACACCGCAGATGGGAAGAAAGTCTCTCAAAAGCTGCAATGGTTTAAAGCAATTGTGAGAGCTCTTTTGAATCCAGGTCATTACCCACGGTTTACACTCACCTTTGCTCCTTTATCCTTGAATGAATCTGCCATCTTGGACAGATTTTAGCTATAAGCATGAATTGCTAAATCAATGAGCTGTCTCTTCTCCTCAAGCCCAAGATACAGTTGAGGGCTTTAAGACGCTATTCAATTTACAGCTGTTTATCAAGAAAAATCCTGGTTCACAAGTGGGAAAAGTATGTCTTGAACAATCACCCAGCACTTCATGGATTCTGAGTATTGATTGCTACTTTAATCTGTGCAGCCTAAAAGATTTAATTGGCTCTGACCTCCTTTTCCCTTCCAACCTGTGTGTTATTTTCTGTGCTGTCTATAAAACTGTGTGTCTCAGCTCTTACCCTTATGATCAAGTTGCTGTTTCACAAAAGGGAGCCAAGGAAGGGCCTGGAGAACTGAGGAACTAGTATCTGCTGCTGCTCTTGTTTGCCCTCACACCCTCTCATCACTGAAACAGGTGTCTTGACTTTTAACTTGGAGGAGCTGGTCATTTTTTCACCTGTTAAGGCTGCTAAGCAAATCTCTGAGCTAAATATATCTGTTGGTTATGCCATTCAGGAATGAATCAGATTGTGATCTTCTTTAATAAAATAATGAAAATTCCTTTCTCTCTGTCTTTGTGGCCCACTACAATCAGAGGCACAGAATAGCGGATTGATTGGACACCTAAAGCATCCCAGGACCTCAACAGAAGTGAAGGCTCCTGTATACTTAGTATGAGAGAGACAGTCTCTGGCCAAAAGATTATACAGTCTAAAGAGATAAACAGGTGAGGAATAAGGGCAGCATTGTTTTCCCTTTTCTGCATATAGAGAACTAAGGCAGAGAAAAGTCAAAGGTGTACTCAAAGTTTGCCTTATGCGTGGAGCCTGCATCACACAGAGAAAGAAACAGAAGGGTCCCTGAATTCCTCTTGAAGACCTTTGCCTCAAAGTTGTTCTCATATTTGAAAACTTTGCCGCTTCATAAAATGATAAATTGCTTATCTGGAGGTCTGACAACCAAGCATATTGGTAGCATGGAAGGGTAGCTCTTGCATCAGTGAAAGTCTGTACATTGTCAGTGGATCTGAGGTGTCAGGCACGTGTCAAGCCCCTCATTTTTGGGGATGTTTTGGCTCTCTGCATCCTCCCTATCTGCAAACTCATTCAAGATACTTTTTTAGGCAACTAGCAAGATTTTATTTTGCAGCAAAAATGCAATTGTTTTGTGATGTCTCAATGTAAAAAAGCTTGATGGGGTGGGGAATGCCCATTTTGCAGAGGGGAATGTTCAGTCTACAGACTAGGATATCTTAAGGTTCAGACTTTGGCTTGCAGATCACCTGTTGCATCTCTCATTGCTTTGCCCACATGGCATCTCAAGGAAAAAGGAAGAGCTGGACCACTCTACTGCTTCCAACTGGAGGGAATGGGTTGAGCTGTCCTCTCATCTCACTCATGTTTTAAACCACCCATGTACCTCTGAAGAGCCCCATCGGTGCTACACTGGTGTAAACAAATGGGAATGTCAGTGTGTTAACCAGCAAAAGCAGTTAGATGGAAGAAGTTTTCAGAGCAGGAACAACTGGGATCTAACTTGTGTGTTGTGCTTCCCATTGACTCAAGTTTTATCTCAGGCCTTTTAAAAAACAGCCCAGTTCTGTTCAGTTCCTGTGCTTGTATGCTGATGCTATACCATACCCTCCTCTGCATTTAGTGCTCATTCTTAATACCACCTCTCTGTTGTCATCCTCTTTATATTATCCAGCCTCATCCCACTCCCATTTGACTCTTTACGTAACGTCACTGCATTGCACTCCTCCTCTAATACTATCACCACATAATCCATCTTTACTGTGCCTCTAATCAATTTGTTTCATAATTACTAGACAAAGACTTTGCCTCTCTCTTTACTCCAGGACAATTTCCTTCCACAATTTCAATAAACAGGTGAATCCAGGGTTATGCTGTAAACCAAAACATAAAATCTGTAGAAAGCTCTAGTGTGGCTGTTCCTAGTAATGACTTGTGGTAATGAGCTTATGTTTATCATTTAGTGTTTCTTTCTGCTCCAGAGGTGGCATTCTTGGTTTTGTATTGTCAAGTTCTGATTTTGTTTTGTTTTGGATTTAACTTTATATGTCTATATTTAATGAAGAGACTTTTTTCTTGCTGTTCTGAGGATTTAATCATAAAACTCCTCCTCTGAATGTTCACTGCTGCCATTATTGACTTCCTAAGCTGAAAGGCAGGAAATTGTCTGCATAGCTGACTCTATGATATTAGCTGTGATTTGTGACAGAAAATTCTTGTCTGCTTCATTTCAGATCTCATCCTACAGTAGCACTGCTAAGAGCATTTTCTGTTGCTCAACTGCAAGTCATGGCCTTGGTGTTTGCATTGGCTTTGTGCCACTAGAGCTTACACTGGCGGCCAAAAGGTGGCAAAAAAGCAGAGCTGATAAAATCTTTGAAAAGTTCCGTTTTCCAAAAAGGTTATGCTGCATTACCCAGCAAGAACTACATGCTTATGGGCTGGTATACATCAGCACAAATTCTCTAAGGTAGGTGTCGGTATAGTGATTTACTTCAGCAATTGCCCTGGCAGTCACAAGGAAAAATAACAATCTGTATTTTATAAGGTGCAGCAAGAGAAAAGAGTCAGAATCCCATCAGTGACTTTCCATGCTAGCTTTTGCTGACTAGCGTATCTCCATGCTCCTTCCTCTGTGGGTTGGTCTGAACAGCACCACCTTGACTGATGCTTGAGGAATTGAACAAAATTGTATATTGTCTAGAGAGTTTGGGGGAAAAAGTGGCATCCTTAATTATTATGGAATGCAACACACATTTGACCAAGGCAGCCTACTAGCACATCATTGTTATGAAGTCTTGATTTAGGAGAGACCTTGGCTTAGCTTTGCTGTGCTTGACTTTAATCATGTTTAACTTCCCTCTGAGCCATATTCATAGCCCCAGTTTCAGTATCTAGGCTATCTGTACAGCGTATTGGGAGAAAGCCTGATGTCTCAGAATGGTTCACATAATCCAGGCTGAAACAGAAAGACTATCTAAGCTAGTCGAGAGGAAATACCAAGGAGAAAGGGGCGTATTAAATTTTTTGTCTCTTTGGAGCTTAAAGCTAGTGGGAGTTACTTGTCTCTGCTCAGGTTTTCATTGTAAACATGAATCCTCTCCTGGCTTTTTATATCTAAAATAGGAGAGGGATTTTTTTCTAGTTAATGAGTGTACTCGACTAGGATCAAAGAACCAAGATTCGAATACTTCTTCTTCCTGAGGCAACTTGAACTTTCATGTTTTGTATGAGCCTAGTGAATAACAAAATATCAATGAAATTATCCTGCTTCCAAACAAAAAAGATGGGTAGGTAGTAAGGCCTTCATCTCATGCGTGAGTGCTGTGATCATGGAGAGTCATCCTTGCATTACTTCTCTCTGCCATAACTAAGCTTTAATTACCTCCTGCAGATAGTAACAGATTCAGCAACAGAGTTGAAAAGCTCCATCCTAGAAGATTCTGTAATTTAGCTCTTAGAGTAGTCTCTTAAGGTATGTATTCACATCTCCTCAAGCAGAGAAAGGATCTGAGCCAGGACACCTTATAAAGCAGGAGACTTCTCAAACAATCAAGTTGCAAAGTAAAATATATGCTCCATCTGCTTCCTGATTATGTGTAATAAACCTAACATTTACAACACAGGACTTGAGAAGGGGCATTTGCCATTATATATTTTTGTAAATATTAAGGCAAGTCTCAATATTTTGTTTGAAATATGAAATAGGATGTGAGCTGCTCAGTGTTTTCAAGATAGAAACAGTGATACAATTATTTAAGAAGCCTTACAGGGGAAGCTTAAGCATACAAGGAATTCAGATATCTGCAGAGCTGCATGGGCAGAATTTAAATTTTGTTTATTTAAATGTAGGTCTGTAAAGTATCAGCTCAGCATCTAAGTGCTCTTGTGAATGTAAGCTCAGGCAGCTCGATCAAGGTAGCAAGAGAACTCTAGGGCAGAAGGACAACTAAAAGCTACCTCAAAGTCCCTTACAACTCCATTGCACTGTATGGCTTAAGTAAGGTTCATCCTGACTGCTGTTACTTTGAGACAGGGTGAAATTCTGCCATCCAAACTGTTGCTGCAGTAAGCTGTAACCTCAGCTGAGGCACCAGCAAGGGTCATTATGGATAATGAGGTTCAAATGCCAGTAGTTCAGTTTTGATATAACTTCTTTTCTAATTCTGGGAGTTTGTGTACAGCTATGGCTTTTGTTTTGTTCTCTTTGTGCTCCTAGTTATGAGGGTACTTCTTGGCCTCTTGTGGAAGCTACTTTCTCATTTTGGCTGATGGCACCGGTGTTGTATGAGCTGTTGCAATGCCAGATTGTGGACTTATATTTTGGGCAGAGGAATGTATCAGCTCTTGGTTTCTAGCCCCAGCTCTACCATCAATTCATTGAGTGAGTGAGTCACTTTTTGTGTATGTCTCCGCTTACCCATGTCTATGGTGGGAAGAAGACCAATGTCTGTGTTTTGCATCAATATTCCTCCACTGTGCTGACACACTAGTAGGCAGATGTTTCATGGCCTGTGGGGCAGGGTAGGGCTGGGCTCTGGTTGCAGATCAGACTTTCAGGTTTAAAGGAACTTCCTACTCACACACACTCTGTTTCCAAATTGAATCATGGCAAATCTAAAAAATACCTGTCTGTTTGATAGAAGATTTGCAAGGAACTATCCTGGTGACTGAGGCATCAGGGCAGACTGAAACCCTGCCTTGAGTTTGGCAGAAGCCCATCAGAACCAAAGCTGAACTGACATAATGAGCTGATATTCTCCAGTGAAAAAGACATTCTTTTTCTTGGAAGATCCACAGGCTGCTGATCTTGGATCATCCAGTGCCCTGTTTCCCCTTTTCTCTTTTCAGATTATAAGTTATTTCACACAATGAGCTACTAAACAGAACATAGAGGCACCTTGCCTGAAGCACTGATCACTCTGCAGCATTCCGTGCGAAATACAGGGTTTCTATGCTCCCAGCCTGCTGAAGTTGTTCTTTCTCCATGACAGCATGATGGGAAGGAAGGACAGCTTTGGGCTACCACTACCAGCTCTCTGTTCTCACTGTGCATGGGCAAAAAGGCAGCTGGCAGCTTCCCTGTTCAGGCATTTCCTCCCTGCCCTATTTCCAGGTTTCTCAAAAAGACTGTATGTGAGTAGCAGGGTGTACAGACACTCCCTGACAGCATCAGGGTGGAGGAATCCAAAGGAAAAGCTGCTCCCTTGGTATCTAGTCATGTTGCTGAGAATTGCATAAATGTCCATTTTCAGCTCAAACAGCCTGCCAGAGGCAGCAGTCAGTCACATCTTTCCTGTGCCTGAAAGGTCTCACAGATAGTAGGAGCACAGGAGGACTTGCAGCTCTAACACCTAAATTTATGAGAATTGGTAGAACATAAATATTCACCTTAACATAACTGTGACAGTGTCTAGCACTACACTGATTTGAGATCTGAATATTGACCCATCGGAGAACCAGCTCTCAGTCTCCTGGCCTCAGCAGCATGGAATGCTTTTCTACTGGACACATCCTGAGGATTATTTTTTCACCATAAAGCTCCCCTGCTTGATACTTCCAAAGCAATCTAGGAGTGTTTCGTATTTATAAGTAGTGAGCATTTCTAGCTTCCTTCAGCATTCATTATAGTTGCAGTGATTCAAACCTCCAGCATAGGCAGAAACTGCCTTGAGCTGAGACTGAGCAACTATCTAATAAAATACAGTCATGAGATGAATAGAAGCTGTATAGTTGAAGTGCCCTGAGCATGATTGAAAGATTTATTTCCTGGCTTCATCTGGAGGGCTTTTTAATGGGGAAGATATGACTCTCTGTGTATTTACATCCATATGGGAGAGAAAAAGATCTCCAGTTATATCCCAGAAATACTGGGAAAAATGGGCATCTACACTTCTGGAGATGTCACAGGGAAAGCATTCTTTATTTTACATAGACCTGGTATATTTACAGCTGCATTTCCTATGAGAAAACAGATATGAGTGCCTTAGTCACGGTCCTAAAGTCTAATTGCCCTACAGCTGTGGTACACACAGAGAGGTAGTCAAAGCTGGAAGGCTGCACTGTGGGGCCTTGAATCACAGATGGGGAGAGTTTGCATTTGAGCTGAAATAAGGAAAAGGCTGTTACAGAGGATTCTGCAGCCAGACTCAGATTAAGGAGAAACAGAGCAACATCGCCAAGATCTGATAAAGGAGATATCAGTAATCATTTCATGCCCTCATATCCCTTTGACCTGTATGCCAGTCTTATCACAGAGCTGCCTCTCTCAGCTGCTGCTCCTCTGTTGCTAGGGTGCTTGCTCCAGAGGTTGGAAGTGGAGAAGACTAGGGAAACAAATTCCTGCATTTGTTCTCCTCTCCCTTTCTAGGCTGGATATATAAAGCAGTGACAATGAACAAGCTGAGGAAGTGTCCTACTGCTGGCAGCCAGGAGACAGATCTATCTTGCAGGGATCTTTCTCAAAATAGTTCTAATTCCGGTTTGGAGGGGCACAGAGACCGTCTGGCTTCCCTCATCCTCTATTATCAGTCACCGTTTCTTTAGAGGTAAACAATGAAATGATACAGCATCTTAGAAGAGTTTCCACTCCCCTCCTCACCACTGAAAATATGTTCCTTTGTTACCCCACAGGATTTCAAGTTTTCTCATAATTTTCTTTAATTTCTCAAGCCTGCAATGTGTATCCTAAGTGTTGCCTCTCCCTCGTCTACCTGACTTTGAAACATCATGTTCACAGACCCTGTTAGCATAAGATCATTGTGCCAGGGGAGCTAGGCTGATGCAGTTAAGTTAATTAAGCCATCTATACCTACTGTGTTTCCTTGCTAGAAGGCTTTCACTATGGTGATTTACTAAATTCAAGTGTACTTCCTCAAGCCCTCCCTACTGGTTGAAGTCTTTCCAGTAGGAGTTATACCATGGTGTTTTTTCCTCAGCGGCTGACAGATTGTTATTCCCTTCTATGATGCAACTTGCATCTTCTTGATGCAAATCACCTTGATGCACACCATCTCAGAATTAGCCATGCAGATGACTGGATCCACCTCCTTCAGAGAGCAGTTCATCCTATCCTAAGTCACTTACCTGCACGAAGTAGGGATAAACATCCTCTTGCAGCATCTCTCTTTCTCTTCCCCCCTCTCTAGAGAATGTAAAACCAGTTTACTTCAGCTCCATAATTTCCAGACAGATACATATGAGTGAGTGCACTCCTACATTTAACATTACATTCAGACTCTTCCCTAATATATTCTGGTTGCAAGAAGAGTAACTAGCAAGAGTTAGTTAGCCACCCTCTGCTTGAATTATACCTTTTGTCATCAACTTAGCATGTAAAATACTGTCTTACATTCATGTGCTGTTCATGTGGGAGTAACCTGAGGCAGTCTGAGCATAGGAAAATCTGTACTTGTAGGAAAAGCAGTGGAATTGCCTTTAGAAAGGCAACCTTATTTGACCTTCCTCCTTCCTTTACAGCTGGTGTTGCCTGAAGCTGGGACAGAGAAGAATGAGGGGACTGAGGCTAAGGCCAGACATTGGCATGAGACATACAAGAGCTGAACAGGTTTTCTCCATGCCTTTCTGCCAGTGTTCATTAATCCTGAGCCACAATGCCCTCTGTCATTCCAGCTCTTGCTCGTTTCCCTTCATTCTTCTATTTATAACTTCTGAGGTGGAGTATCCTTTCTTATGTGCCAGTTTTACACAGGGATGTCTGTGGATTTGTTCCTGGCCTACATTCATCTATAAAAGAAGAGAATTAGACTCATCACTTCTGGGCACCAAATGGGGCATCCCCTACCCCTTGATTCTGCTAAATACTCCTTGTGTTCCTGCATTTCATCAGTCTGTTCCAACACAGCAACCTGCTGTTATCCCAGTGCCATATTCCCACAAAACACCACCCAGTGGTCTCCAGCCCTGTCCTAATACTGCTGCTGAAGCTGTGCCAGGGACAGAACATACTTGTAGCTTTCTCCATGATGGGTAGCTCTGGGATAAATGTTTCCGGTGTTGTCTTCCCTGGGGCCAGTGTCAAAGAGAAGATGTCTGTCGCCTTTTGTTCAGCATCACCTCTCTGCATTCAGCCGGGCTATTGTAGATTGTCCTTAGTATTGCTTAGTGTTTCCCATAGTATCAGTGAAGAGAGGCAGTTTGGACCTTCCTCCTCTGCATTGGCCAAATGGAGAAAAAGGCAAGACTTGTCTTGCAGAACTGAAGTCTGAAAGCCACATTATATGTTCTTAATAAAGGAGTGATTATATGAATCACAGTAGCAAAATGTTCCTGCAGAGCACATGCCCCACTCCCTCACATAAGTGTCCAAGGGCAGCTGTACATCATTCCAGGGGCGACTTTCACCTTAGACATGGGTTAGCATATAGCTCACTGCATTACAGAAGAGTAGCTACAGAGCAAGGATTCAAGAATGTCCTTAAATGAAGTTACTTGTGGCTGTTTATTGGACAAAAATAAATTTCAACTGGCCCATATAACAAATGAAACTCAACTACAAAAATGTAATGATATTTATTCACACAGCTGCCAGCAAACTCACATGCACCATGAGTCATTCCAGATGTGAATAAAAACAAAGTCTGTCTGTGAAAGTAAGTTTCCTGATCCCGAGGAGGCTTGGTTTGGGAGAGGAGCTGCACACTGACTTCAGCTGTACTCAGAGGAACAGACAGGTTCTCCTTCAAAGGGGGAGGGGGAGAGGAAAAGCCCTTTATTTATTCCTGAAAAGAAAGGAGGTAGGAAACTGAAAAGCTGATATACAGCTAGACATATTTTAAAGAGAAGGATGCTTTGGAAGACTTTGCTGCTGCTGCTGTTCTATTACAGTGCTCATGCCACTGTGACCCACAGATGGAGTAGAGGTAAGATTTAAACATGAAAACCTATTTCAGAGAAAACTTTGAGTTTGTAGGTGTGGTTCCATTATACATATATGTATATATGTACAGTTTGTTCCTCTCAACTCTGGAATTCTTTTCTCCATTAAACAGGAGGTCAGCTAAATAATTATATAGACTAATAGAAAAATACACATGCATAAGTGCATAAAAGTAAAATTATGTATGTGTTCTATTATAATACAAATATATATACATAAAAAATAACCCAAGAAACAAAAGTATATTATTTTCTCACTTTTTTCTTTCTCTCTCCTTCTCCCTTTTCTCCTGCATCAACAGAAATTACAGGTCATGAAAACTTAAAGCAAAATCCTTTGCAGTCATAGGTGGCATAATCTTCTGCTCCACAAGGCAGATACCTGGTAATAGCAAGCACAATGTCTGCATTGTGCAAGGTGCCTAGGAATGTCTATGGCCCTACCCTGACAGACTAGTACATACACCATACATAAAGCTACCTGTGATGTTATCAGGCTTCTGCCAATATGGCAATATATAGCTGTGACATATTTGTGTTTGTGTGTGTGATAGTAACATATGAAATGGTTTGGGAATATTGGGTAGCATAGGAGATGCTTGCTTAAAAGGTAGTGATGATGTCTTTTTGCTTTTCTGTTTTATTCTCTCCTCTGGTATTTGGCACGGGTTTGGTAGCTGCTGGAAGTGGAGAAAGGAAACACCTCCCAAAAGATTTCTTTGGTCCTAAAATTGAAATTCACAGATATTTAAAGGAACTGTACTCTGCTAAAAAATCAAACATTCAAATGCTCCCCTACCCACCCAAATCTCCCATGTCTTCCTCATTATAGCTAGTTCATTCCTAGTCTGCTATTTGGGTTTGGTTTTGGTTCTGTAGGGGAGGCAATGGTTGAATGAAGCAGTGAAGAGCTATGCAATTCTGCTAAGGCTGTATGAATGCTTAATTGTTCCCTGCTGTTAGTGGGGGGTCCCTGACAGGGCATTGACCTGGCACTCAGTATGGCAGGTGCTTTCCCCAGGTTTTCCCCCAGCCTCTTGGATGATACTGTAAGAGTCATTATAGCTGCACGTGCCTTACTTTTCTCATACTGTATAATAGAGCTAATGACACCAACTGTCATCATAAAGTCCCTTAATTCTGTAGATAAGAGTACGTCTTTCCAAGGATGACACATTAAAATGTGAGGATATTCTGCATATGTGAAAAAAACAATCATATGTTTTGGAAGAATGAGGCCACCTTACCTATGAAGTGAGAAAAAAAAAAAAAAAGTAAAAAGAAAAGGGTTCATTTCCGTGGAATAATCACTATGCAACATAAGGATGTTTTTCACTTTTGCTAACACACTTATTTTAATTAAACAACAATAACACAACCCTAAAAGGAATCCATGCAACTATTAGAGTCCAATTTTAATCACCATATTTAAATTTAATCACCATATTGAAAGGAAAACATCAGAACTCTATTGCGCCTTTTGGGAAAGCAGATTGGTTTTAAACTGGAAGCTTTAGACACTGTTTTTGGAGACTTCAGAAGGACGAGAAGATTCATTCCCTGTTGTGATAAGGAGTTCAGTTCTCACAAATACTGCATACAGACATCTGCTGAGGAGGGAACCAAATTTCTTCTCAACAGCTGCTGAGACTATTCAGCTCCAAATATGCTTTAAAGGCATGACTCCAACAACAGCTACTTCAGTGAACCTCCCCTCCCCTACCTAAACTGTCTATGTATCAACTCAACTCATCCCATCCTAATCTGCAGTGTCCAGAGGGCCAAAGCACTGTCCTAACTTTTTAATTGCTTAGAAACTTAAGAGGAAATTTAAGTACCAAGCCACAACACACCCTTCTGCACACTCACAGCTCTTCCGTCCCTCCACAAATGGCAACTGACTTTGTCTGGGTTAAACCTCAGTCATTTAAGTCTTATCCAACTCCTGAATGAGTTTTGCAATGGAAAAGTAAAGACAGATCAACATCTGGTCTGATGGAAATGAAAGACAGAGCTGCATCTCCGTGTTGACTAGTAGTTCAGATTGTTTACAAAACAGTAGGACAAAAGGTCCTGCTTTAATTACCAACAATTGCTGTTTGTAATAGAAAAGAATAGTCAATATCAGATAAAACAAGGTCTAGCTTTCACCATTTTTTCACTACAGGGCACTGGGGCAGACTTGGATGCCCAGCCCTTGTAACCAAGTATTTAAGCTTTGTCTCAAGAAAAAAGTCAGACATGAGGAAAGATGAACATACTTGTGCTGACTGCTGAGTGGGAACTCCAGCCTGCCACCTCCCTTCTCCCTTTCCCTTTATGAGCATCAATTAATGGGAAAAAAAAAAAGAATTTCTAGCAGGAAAGCTGAGCACTTGTTTTTTTTCCTCCCTCAACCATTTGCATTAAAAATCTCACACACTCCTCATCCTGCCTAGATCCAGCTGTGGACACTGGTCCAGAAGTCATGGACAAAGCCTGGTCCCTAGGATGGACATGTTAGAATAATAAAAAAACCATCCTGAGTTGTGATGAAATTATTTGCTTGCCATCATCTCAGGTTTCCTTGAGCCTCCTGTAGGCTTAGCTGTATGATATTACCCTCTCAGATTTTGTGAAGTACCTGTCTAGGGAGAAAAGGCAATGTTAGGTCTCTACTGAGTAATATTCCCTATGCAATAGTACAGGTGAGGTCACATGAATTTCTGAAGGTTCTAAATAAGAATTCCAGCTCTTAAGAGATGTTTTTGCTAGAGAAACCAAGGAACAAATCCTTTTTATTGACAACAAAAATAAACAAAAAATAACATGCTGTTGTAACTGGAGACAGTGTCACTGCTTGCCACCCAGCTGCATTCACCTAACTGCTCTGATGAGTACCAATATATTGGAGAGAAGAAATTCGCTTCACACTGCATGATAAGAATTGCTTGTTCTCTGAGGAGAAACCCAACAACTAGGCTAGATGATCTCCAGAGGTCCCTTCCAACCCTTACCATTCTGTGATTCTGTGATTCTGTGATGTAGAAGAGAACGAGAGACTAGCTGTTGCTAGAAAGCCAGCCAGTCCTTTTATAAGGAAGCAATGTTTAATACATTCTGTACTCCGGGATCATTTGCTATATATCAGATTGCTGGTGATCTTGCTTTGTGGACAAAATATGAGTGCATTCCCACACCTTTTGATCTTATTTGCCTCTCTTCTCCCCCATCTCATATTGCATCATACAAGCCAGGCGCTCCCTTTTTGAGCAACCTCTAGGATGCCACTGATCACAGTAACACTTACTTGATATTTTTGGCTTGGACAGCATGAGCAAAGGGAATGTGGCCTGAACACAGCATGTCATTACAACATAAATGGTCAAACACATATACACATATATTCCCAGCAGGCCTTGAGTATACCAGGTTATGGTCTTGGCTTATTTAGGACATGAGGTTTCCAAAGGTCTGGTCCAAGGGTAAAAAGAATTTACACCAGCTGGATTGGCTACTAGAACTTGTTAAAATACAAAATCTATTTAACTTGCTTTAATTTCCATAAAACCATTGTTATCCAATTCCTAATATATGTAGTGCACATAAAACAATGAGATATGAAATGTTATGAAACAGAACCAAGTCTGTCTAAACCTGACTGTGTAAATAATGTTTCTTATGGACAAAATGCAATATGTCCCTTTTCTCTGGTTCCCATGTGATCACCCAGAAAATTGCATCAACCACCCCAACTTCCCTGCTTGTGGGACCTTTTCCAGTGACCCAACTGGAGCTGCAAAAGGCTTGATCAATCTGCTGCAGAGGTTTTTCCCACCTACCCCAAGTCTGTTCTGTAAGTCTGTACCTGTTCCAGGGAGCGTGTATTTGTAGGCTGGAGTCTCCTGGTCTAGGGGTTTATTTGCCTGATGTAAATTGTTACTGCACCAGGTATCGCAACTGTACCTGTAGAGAGTGGGAAGCACTGCCTGAAGGGCAGTCTGGGATTGAAATTCAGAGGAATTAGCTTTGCAGCTGGGTAACCTAAAGAAGACAAATTATACACCTATGCTTCCTGAATTCCTTTGCAAAGAGCTGTGTAAGAGATGAGTAAAAATGTACATCACAGACCTAAAAATAGATCTCTAAAAAACAAATTGTCTTACACTGTGAGTAGTAGGAAGGAGGCATTAGAATAGTATTTTCTGGCCTGGAAAAGAATAGAAGAAAGCAAAGACAAAAAACATTTTCAAGCAGGTCTAGAAAATATTTGAGAATTAATGAACTAAGGAGGAAAGCAGGATATCTGCATGGCACTATGGTGTGTGGAGCAGAGATCTCAGAGCCATGGCTGAGGCAAGCTGCCTGCCTTGCACATCACAGGACAGTGCAGGGACTCTAGCTGGTGTCCTTGTAGGGTGATAGTCATGTGCATGGCATGTGCTTGAGGGAATGAGCTCTGCCTTTCAACAGGAATCACCTGATTTGGCCTAACACCACACTGATATGGTAATACTGCTTCTGGCTCTGACATCTCTGCCCTATGCTTTGCTGTGTGGTGCAAACATGGCCCTCCTGTTCCTTGTGGCAGATCCCTGGGGTATAAGCTGTGGTGGCAGTCTGAAATTGTTAAAAAAGTGCTATTGCAGGAACAGGGCAGACTTCATTAATTTAACCTGCATGGAAGGTGATCCCTGAATCAGAATTCACAGTGGATGCCTGAAACTGAAAGACATAGAAAGGATGCTTAAAAAAATCAAAGTTTCCTATCTCTTCTAGGCAATGATGCTAAACTGTGAGAAGATCAGAGGATAGATTATAGAAGCTTCCACATTTTAGTTTAGATCACAGGTGGATATTGTACTCTATAAAAGCAGTCATGCTGTTAGCAAGGAAGGATTTAAGTGATTCTGAGGCTGTTTTCACCACAGGAAGCAGACAAAAAATGGCTAAAGCTTACCACTCATACAGCCATAAACTGGTTGACAGAATCAAAAATTAAAAAGAGAAAGGAGCTAGACAATTTTGAGGAAATCTGTGTAAGCAACAGAGGAAGATCATGAGGTAAATCTGTTTTCTCTTTGAGTGCTAGATTAAATGAGAAATATGAGCTGAAAACAGCACCATTAGAACCTTCTCAGGGATCCCAGCTCCATCCCAGTACTGAGGACTGGCAAGTCAGTAAGATATTTGCTGCCACTTTGGTATTTTTTTTTAGGATTCCTACGTGCTGTAGTGTCCCATATATTTGCCTCCGTCCCAGATATAGAACTGTCATGGGATCCAGATCAGTTTGTACAAGGGTCCTCATATCCCAACCAAAGTCCATCTCTGAAGCACCTCCTGCCATTCAAATCCCACTTTACACTTTCCCATGGAAACTGTTCCCTTCACCTTACCTTTAACAACTGCCTCACTGCCCTTAATGCATGCTGTTAAGCCAATGTTCCCTCTCATAGGCAAAGGAGCTTTGTTATGAAAGAAATAACTCATGTACACATGCAATGACTGTAGAGCACTCTGAGTCCTCTCCTGATTATCTTATACCCGACTGCTCAGCCCAGAAATTGCACTGGTACCTGGCATTATGCAAACACACAGAGTACAAAAAAAATATTTCTTTCTCCAAAGAACTATCAATGTAATTAAGGAGAGGAAACATTAGCATCCCTTTTCATTGTGAGGCACAGAGTAATTAAATCATTTGCCCCAGATCTCTTCAGCATGACTGTGTGCATGTAGTCCTGTATGTTAATAGTGGTGATTTTTTTATTTATTCTGTTTCTGAAGTACAAAGTGCTTTTCTTGTTTTCTTGTGGTGGATCATGCTGGATTCAGTAGGAATATAATGACTTCTCAGGCAGAAAGAAATCCTGTCAGAAGCACTGAATAGTACAATGTCATTGAAAGTCAGCAGGTCTTAATGAACATCACCAGGCTGCAGAGGCTCTGATTACTCAAATAGTGACAGGCAAGATGTAAATTGCACTCAGTGGTGGAGCAATTAATTTTGCATGTAGTGCCTGTTCTTGGGTTCAAGGCAGGGCAGGACCCATAGGGCCGGCTTAGGGCTCTGGAGATGATCACTGGTGCTTGCTCACACACACAACCCGCACCCACCTCAAACTAGTGCTCTGCAAAACAATGCACTATCTCTCTGCAACCTTGTGGCTCTGCTGAAGGGAGTTGAGTCCATCCAAGATGCAGAGAAGCTACCTGAGTTCATAGACCCGGCAAAACCGGGAGCTGTGTGACTGTTTTTGTTTAGAAGTGGGCAAACTAGTCTGCCCCTTGTTGTATCTTTAAAAGCATCAAAAAGTGCAAATCAGCATAATTGAAGCCAACAGCAGTTTTGCCACTCTTGGGAGTGAGGCCACAATCTGGGTCATTATCTGAAATTTCCTTTCCTGTAGTAAACCTGATTGTTAAAAGCTTCCAGTACAAATGTGTTATTTGTTGGTTAAAGTGTTTTTCAGCAAAATGGCACTGGCACGGGTGAAGCCTGTGCAACTCAGCTCCAGAGATGGCTGATGGTGGGAAGCAGTGATGGAAATGTATCAAAGCAACACAGAAAGCAAAAAAAGCAACTTGAGGATAAGCTGCAAATAACACTTGTGGGGCGACAGACAAAAGTCCCGAAAGGAATAGTCATCTATGGGGTTTTCTTGCCCACTGGAAGAAAGCAGAGGAATGGATCTTGTATGCCTCTGTTGTCCCTATGTCTCTCATTACCTCGAAATCCTGTTTTATTTGGCTACTGTTATGGCAGCTTTATGATATATACCCCACAGCACACTTGCTAGTACAGAAACATTAAACTAGTCCAAGTCTGAACCACAAGTCACCGGGCCCCCTTGCCTACTCAGTGGCTGACTCTTAGCTGGTAACTCTTTTTATCCCCTCTGAGATGCTCCAGGCTGCTTCAATAACCTGGCTCTTCTTGTCTCACTATCACGGTGCTTGTGGCAGGACAAGCTCAGTGCTGGGCTTGGGACTAAGAAGAATGTGAGGAGGAGAAAAGGAGAGTTAAATAAGCTCCACTATTCCCAGTTTCCACAAACATTCCTTTCCTCTGGTGAATGCGTATGTGGGGCCTTTCCTGGCCCAGCTTGCTGGTTAGGTTTGGCAGCTCCCCAGTTCCCCTGAGATCGGCATGCATACCACTCATCCTCTGGAAATTCCTCCCCAGCCACAGGCAAACAAGTCACCAGCCAGAAGCCAGGCTCCAAATACACTGAGTCTCCCTCAGCTCAGGGGGAGCCAGGTGGGTAGCTGAAAAAAAGTTGCTGAGAAAGGGAAAAATAAGTTGTTAAAAGATCAGAGGTTATCTGGGAGGATTCGGGGCCATGGAAGAGTAATGTTGCACTACAGTCTTGTGTTGAAGACTCAAATGCACAAGTTCTGCAGTGTCTGTGTGATCCCCCTGCCCTCTTGCATGGCACTGGGGGAGCAGAACATTTTGGTTGGGTTTTGCCTAATTGTGAAAAGAGTAAACTTATCATAGAATCATTTAGGTTGGAAAAGACCTCTAGGATCATCTAGTCCAACCTTCATCCCAACATCTTCCTGACCATTAGACCATGTCTCAAAGTGCCACATCTACTCGTTTTTTGAACACCTCCAGGGATAGTGTTCCACCACTTTCCTGGGCAGCCTGTTCCAATGCATAACCACTCTTTCAATAAAGAATTTCTTCTTAATATCCAATCTAAAACTCCCCTGGTGTAACTTGAGACTGTTACCTCTCGTCCTGTCACTAGTTACTTGGGAGAAGAGACCAACACCAGCCTTACCACAACCTCCCTTTAGGGAGCACTGAGGTCTCCTCTCAGCCTCCTCGTCTCTAAGCTAAACAATCCCAGTTCCCTCAGACACTCCTCATAAGACATCATAATAACTTCATCGGACTGGATATGGATATCAGTTGTGAGCCAGGACATCAGGATATCATCGTCTCCATCTATTTGGCAGGTGATGGTATGCCTCAAATGGAGCTGATGCTTCTAATCTCTTCTCTCTTTTGGAAAGAATATGGACCTTCCAATCTGGCAGGGCTTATCTGAGCCACAGAGAGGGAGGCAAAGGAGGCAAAAGCAAAAGGCAGGGATACTGAGAAAGAACAGAGAAAAACTGGAGGTAAAAATGGCAAATGGAAGGAAGTTGTATGAATGAGAGGAAAACAGAAAGCAAAAAGAAAAATGTGTGGAGAGAAATTATATATGATCAGGGCAGTTAGGCTCACATGGGAAAGGGCAGTGTGTGACTGCTGTGTTGGACCCTCCATCAGAAGCAGGATGATGAAATGGTCCTGCTTCCACACAGGATGCCTGAGAGAAGCTAGG
Organism: Eurystomus gularis; assembly: GCA_013400335.1. Taxonomy (NCBI): domain Eukaryota; kingdom Metazoa; phylum Chordata; class Aves; order Coraciiformes; family Coraciidae; genus Eurystomus; species Eurystomus gularis. The sequence goes on along the minus strand of VZZY01007067.1, from coordinate 141,154 downwards.
GTGAAATGAACAGGCAGCAGCACAGTGTCTGGGCTCAGCTCAGGGGATCCCAGTTTTGATGAATGGACTACAGATACCAAGTGTCTTCTGTCAAGCATCAAGAACAGCCAAAACCTGGTTTCTGGCCCAGGGTTTTCAGCTGTGTTATCTAATCTTCCTTCTTTTCTGTACCAGGTCTTTGTCTCTCAATAGCCCATTTTTCCCTAAAACCAGCCCTGCTGCACAGAAGGAAGACAGCAGCCACTTGGCTGAGGTCTGGGCAATGGTGCATCCTGTGGATGGTGGGAATCTTCCAGGAATACAGAGAGCTGAGAAGGAGATTTACATGTTTAACAATGGAACTGAGAAAAATGAGGCAGTCATAAGCTGGCAATTGCACAGACTGGGGCTTGTCTTGCCATGGTGCTGTATTTCTCATGTTCACAGCAGGGAAATGCTGTGGGCTCCAGCTGATGAAGAAGTGTGTCTGCCTGGTAAATAGCTAAGTGTTAGGGATACCATAAGAAATTGTATTTCCCTAGAAAGACATTCCTTTTCTAGCCAGAAATTGTATTTAGGGAGCAGACTGTTGGACATTTGCTGGAAATTTCTGGATGCCCTTCAAACCCTGAATGACTAAGTGCATGTGCCACAGACCATCAATCCAGCACACATCCGGTTATGTCAGCCTTAATCTCTGTGCATGCTGCTCACAGCCAGCGTGGTCCAGCTGAGGTGAATGCCAAAGCTGAACAACATGTGCACATATATCCTCCAAAGGAACATATTGGGACTCTTAAGTAAAATATCACCATCAAGGCAAAGCTCAGTTTCTACTTGCACAAATTTGTCGGTGAATTAAATGTAATCAACTCGTCACATGTCTTAAATACTCTATATCCCACCCCTTCTTTTTATTTACATGATCAAAGGTGGAAGTGTGTATCATGTCCAGCTGGCCTTTCAGACCAGTCTATGATGTTCCCCAGGAGTCTTTCACTTCTGGTTGAATTCACACTGCCAAACAAGAATAAACTGTCAAAGAAGCAAATGTATCTCCCCTGGTGCCTCTGTGTATGAGTGCTGCTCAATCGGAGGCTGAACCTCAGCACCCCCTGAATGTCTGCCTGCTGGGGTGGAAAAGAGTGCTAGTCTTTCTCACTGCACTTCAGCTGGGAGCAGCTACCTGAACACAGTGTGGCTTACTTACCTGTTTTCAAAACCTGATGCATTTCCTTATGGCTGCTTTTGTTGACAAAATAGCACATGCAGTATTTAAACAGTTATAAATCACATTCTGAGTGTCTCTTTCACAACAAACTGGAGCACTCACACCAGCCTCTCTCTGTAACCCAATGCAATGGGTAATGGCTATTAACCCAGTGTGTCTGAGGAGCCAAACCACGACAAGCTAGTTTGCATTCTCCTTCATCCTTCACATCTGCTCACTGCTCAGAGGTCAAAACAGAACTTAAAGATTACTGGGGCTACAATTCAGAAGTATAAATAGTGTGAAAAGCAGTCACTGCCTTATTTTATGGCCATGCTAAATGTCAGTCTACCCTTATAGATAATTAGTTTGTTTTCTTAGTGTGCTCCAGTATCTCCGACAATTATTACCTCTTAGCTATAGGCCAAACACTAGTAATAAAACTCCACTTATATGACAAAAGGAAGTCATATGAAGATGATGTAAGATGAGTACCAATCACATGTTCATTTATCTGGGAGATCATCCTCACTACCAAGCTGGGGAAGAGCTGTCATGCAGACTTACGACATGTTGGCAACTGGTCACAAGCAGTGTCCCTCAGGGTTCCGTTTTGGGACCAGTCTTGTTTAGTATCTTTATCAATGACCTGGATGAGGGGATCGAATGCACCCTCAGTAAATGTGCAGATGATACAAAATTAAGTGAGAGCGTTGATCTGCTTGAGGGTAGGAAGGCTCTGCAGAGGGATTTGGACAGGCTGGAGTAATGGGCTGAGGTCAACTGTATGAGGTTTAACAAAGCCAAGTGCTGGGTCATGCACTCTGGTCACAACAACCCCGTGCAACACTACAGGCTTGGGGACGAGTGGCTGGAGAGCTGCCTGGTGGAAAAGGACCTGGGGGTGTTGGTCAACAGCCAGCTGAACATGAGCCAACAGTGTGCCCAGGTGATGAAGAGGGTCAATGGCATCCTGGCCTGTATCAGAAACGGTGTGACCAGCAGGAGTACGGAGGTGATCGTGCCCCTGGACTCGGCACTCGTGAGACCACACCTTGAGTCCTGTGTCCAGTTTTGGTCACCACAGTACAAGAAGGATATTGAGGTGCTGGAGTGGGTCCAGAGACAGGCAATGAAGCTGGTGAGGGGTCTGGAAAGCATGCCTTATGAAGAGGGGCTGAGGGAACTGGGGCTGTTTAGTCTGGAGAAGAGGAGACTGAGAGGAGACCTTATTGCTCTCTACAACTACCTGAAAGGAGGTTGTAGCGAGGTGGGTGTTGGTCTCTTCTCCCAAATTACTAATGATAGAATGAGAGGAAATGGCCTCAAATTGCGTCAGGGGAGGTTTAGATGAGATATTAGGAAGAAATTATTTACTGAGAGAGTAGTTGGGCACTGAAACAGACTGCCCAGGGAGGTGGTGGAGTCACCATCCCTGGAGGTGTTTAAAAAATGAGTAAATGTAGCACTTGAGGCTATGGTCTAGTGGCTAGAGAGGTGTTAGGATGAAGGTTGTACTTGATGATCTTGGTGGTCCTTTCCAGCCATAATGATTCTATGATTCTATGATGAAGTCTAGTTTTTGCAAAGGGTTCTTCTCTAGGCACAGGACACAGATGTCAGATTTGCCAAAAGATTTTGCATTAGCCACCTATAATGATAAACCACAGACTGTACACATGCTTCCAGAAACTTTTCTAAGTTCATAATTTCATTATGCAAGCTTCAGAGTTTGAATTGGTAAGAAAAAAGCCCAAAGCAGGGAAAGACAGGTTGAAACTTACAATGTGAGCATCACAGCAGCTTATCTAAAGTGCTTCTCCACAGTAATAATGTCTTTTTTACCAGTTCCCATTCACAGAGGAGTTAAAGAATACTACATATTTCAAAGAATAAACTCCCAACTGATTTCAGTCAGCAACATAGTAGAAATGTTCACTGGAAATCATCTTCCTCCCTTTCCTCAAATTTATTCTTCCTAAGTTTAAAGCATGAGGTCATTAACATTTTTTCCCTTAAACATTTACTTAGACTATTTTTCTGTAAGCCAAAATCTGTTTTACAAGTTCAGCTCAAAAGAAACCAGAAGAGAATGTATGGTAAGGAAGAGTAACACTGAATAAAAGGAACAAGACAAATTGGCAGGGACCTCCTGGGCTGGGAGCCATTGAGAGATGGCATCTGTAAGGGCAGGAACTGCAGAAGCAAAAGATGTTGAGTTTTGAATTTCCATCAATTTCAGGAACAACTGTAAGCATTTTGTACCTTTCAGGTCCCACTCCTCAGAAAACAAGACATTTGAGTTATTTTGTTGGCTGCAACTTTTCTTTAATCCTGGGTCTAATCTTAGTCTCTTCCCTCTGATCCTAAGCGTGTCATTCACAGCACAGGGTTCTCTGTGACCTGGCTGCTCACAGAGCAGCATCACGGGGCTTGTGGCGTCAGCTCAGGTCATCTGAGGACCTCGTCCACAGTGTCCAACACTCTTTAGCAATTTGCAATACTCAAGGTTCTGGCAGCATTTTCTGTATTTAATGGTGATTCCAGTTGTATGTCAGTCACAGCTTTATTTCAGCAGACTGTGAAACCTGAAAGATCTAGGAATAGTCAGAATTTAGGAGAGCATGAAATAACAAGGAACAGTGGAAAAATGACAGTTTTGTAAAATGGAAATCCCATATGTGTGTTTGTGGAGTGAGGAAGGCGGCTATAAAAACAATCCACTTTTGTATACATCCTTCAGATTTCTTTGCTATGTTTCCAGCAATACCACAAAGATTGCTTTGGCCCACCATTACATTTGCACACATTGAAATCCACTGATTAGATTTTGTGGATGATTATATTTGAGTTCCATTAATTTTTAAATATCATTTTCATGCAGATGCAGAAATTAACATAACGGGTCCCAGACATTCATGCAGGTGTGAACTCGACAGAATAGATGGTGACTCTCACTCTCTGCTCCAGGAGAGACATGTGGTTCCCTGTCCCTTGCCCAGGGATACACCACAGCTTTTCAGCCTTCATGTTCTGCACAGGTGGCAAAACAGCTGTACTAGCCCAGTTCAGAAACATACCTGAAGCCATCTTCAGCTCTGAGTTACTTTCTCAGACTTCTTGTCTTTATCACCACTACTAGAAAATACACAATGTTTGGAAAAGGCATTGTCTCCAGAAATAACTCCTTTCCTTGCAAAAAGGACCCCGTATCCCACTGCTTTTTGTTTATTAGGCTAGGCTGATTTATATACTTCCTCCATTCAGCACATATTCATGTCATTAAGAAAACCAGCAGCAGGTGCACTGACATTTGGAGTTAAATGAACAGCTGGAAAGGCAGCTGGGGTTTCCCTGCTGCCTGTTTTTGAAGAACAAGTGAAATCCCAGAGCAGAGGAAGCAGAAAACAGATTTATGTATTCTCCTTCTAACAATTTATTTCAACTTAGATGGGGATCTGAAGGAAAGGGGTAGACCATTCTGGTTCTTTCTAATCTGAGGGAGAAGATATGGTCGATATAATGTTCATTCCTTAGTTTTGAGCTTTGATATTGATACTTAGTGGGTTCGAGGAATAGCTTACTCTTTTGCATGTGTCCTGATCTATGTGGAGGTGAGCAGTTCATACATTAATAAAATAATAAATAGTTTGTTATCAGTTCAATAACTGTTCCTAGATCCACTACCAAACAATTACATTTACTTGCTAGTTGAAACTATTCACAGATGGCTTAAGTGAATAATTCCACAGTCCCCATAATTTCTTCTGGTTTTCTTCACCTCAATTAACAGTTCTCAGTGGGACAGTTCCCATAGGATAATTCAGCACTGGACAATTCAATCAGCAGTAACAAGAAACCTTCATTCATTTCCTTAATCTGCAGATCATATGACCATAGATTTTAAAGTCAGATGCTCATGTAGTTTTTCTATTTGGCCACCTGCACAGAATTTCATGTAGTGTCCATTTCAACAGATCCAATGCATTGTGCTTCATTAATGTTTCATTAATGCATATTTTCTGAAAAGGCAGACAGTTCAAACTGGAAGACATAATGAGGTGGAAATGTGCTAATTCTCTTGTTAGCATGTAGTAGGGCACTGCCATTCTCCCAGATAAAAAGGCAAGGTAATTTCAAAGAGAGCTCCTAAATCTACATAGCATTGGGTGTTTAGATAAAGCACGTGACATTGTTCCTACTCTCTGAAGAGACATTTTATGGAACTAGTCAATGACAACAGGTAATATCTGAACTGAATAATCTGAGCTGTCATTCAGGATACAGAAATAAAATTCATACTGCTTGCTGCTAGGTCTGTTGTTCAAAATGGACTTTTGATTCCTTTTTCACCATCCAGCCTTGGAATAAATTTTAGATATTCATTATGCCAGTTGAATTTACTGTTAGAAATTCAGGGGGATGTAAACATACAAGGGAAAGAAGTTGTTTGGCAGCTAGCGGTCCTGCAGCCAATTCTCATCTCTAACAGGAGCAATGATCACACTAGTTGAAGTAGCCATGCACAGAGATGAGCCCATGCATGGGCTTGGTGGTTGGATCAAGTGTGTATAGATGTAAGGAAGGGCTTCTAATTTTCCTAACCAGAGCTGATGTCCGTCCTTATGTCTTCTGAAAACGTGAACCATCAGCAAATGTCCTAACAACAGTTGGACCACACTTGCACTGGGAGTTTCTCACACGTAGGAGTGCTGCTAGCGTAGCAGCTGTGATAGGGAGTGAGACAGCTAAAATTGACCACTCTTTTTCCTTCATTCGTGACCAGACAGATCCCTGGCTTGGCTCACTGTGTGGCCACACAAGGAGGTGTCAGCACTGGCCTGCGCCTTGCAGCTGCAGCTGTGGTTAGGTCAGCCTCAACAAAACCCAAGCTACTCAGTCGCCTTTGCCTGCCAGGAAATCAAGGAAGCCCGACTTAAAAAAAAAAAAAAAGAAGTACAAAGAAAGTAAAACAAGATGCGAAAAGGCCATTTTTAACTACTGGGCACCTGTCCTCTGTGCTCAGTGTTTCAGCTCTGTGTAAATACATATCTGGGAGGTAGCACAGGGCTTGAGCCAGCCCTTTGGGCTCTGTGATGCTAATATTAAAAGGACAGAAAACTGGAGAGAAAGATTAGATTTTGAAGGGCTTTTCTTTCAGAGCAGCAACAACATGATGCATAGAGCTTTCAGAGCTGCTGCAGCTCTGTCTTTTCCCACGAAGTAGAGTTCTGATTTCCATTGCTCTTGCTCTGTTGTTTAACAGGAGAGTCATCCGTTTTGCTCTGCTCCTAGGGTCCTTCCCCATGGCTCAGCAGTGGAACACAAATAACTGGCTGTATTTCTTTCCGCCCTCCCTTGTCTGCTCCTTCCTGGGAGACATGGAAGTAGATCGGATGATCATTATATCCCTTCACATGTTAGTTTTTAAGAAACCTTTTCAAATGTGTTTAATTAAGATTACTTAGTGTTTTCCTCTTGCATAAGGGCTGTTGTGAGTAATAAAGATAGGGAAAAAGATGATCCTGCAATGAAGACAGGGATATAAAGCACTGGTTCATTTCCCAACTCTGCCTGAAATTTCCTGTTACCAAAATTGCTTACTTTCTCTGTGTTAAACTTACGGAGCAGGGGGATATTTCCTTTCTTTATTGCTGCCGTTCACTCATATAGTGGTCACCATAGCCTATCCCCAGTTCCTGCTAATATGGCAGTAAACTGAAGGATAACAATGTATTTCACTTACTTCTTTCCTTCAGTTTCTCTGTGTGCATTTTTTTCTCTCCATGTCTTCTGCATCAACTTTACTCCAGCACATTAAAGGCCTCTATTGGCTAATGGCGTCTTTTTTTGTAAGCATAAATAATTCCAGGTGGGGACACTCTCCTTGTGACCAAGGGAAGAAAAAATAACACAGCATACAATGCTCCAGGCTGGGAACAGGTGAAAATGCTGCATAGTGCAAATTCCACCTGAGGGAATAAATTCTCAGACCATTTTAGTTGGTTGATGTTAGTCATATCTTTGAAACCATTTTACTTCAATCATAAAAAAAAAAAATCCTCCACCTCTCAAAAACAGAGGCTCAGATGCACTATTTCCTTCTCTTGCAATATCAATTTCTGTAAATAAATAGGGTTTTTGATTTAATGCACCTTTACATTCCTTACTCATGCCAAGTAGCTAGAAAGGCTACTACCACTGTAGCTTTTGTATATAAACTCTGTGGCATGTTAATCTAATCTAATCTAACAAATGTGAAAACATTTATGAAGCACAGAAGTGTAGGTTGGAGTGGGTTCTCTTTTATAGAACTGAGACACACTATCAGACTATATGTTTCTTAAAAAGAAGATAAATCAGTAAAAGATAACTTTGAAAAAAAACTGGTTATGTGATGCACCAAGGGTTTGAACACAATCTGTTATTAATTCTGTGGTTTAAACTGATTTTTTTGTTTTCCAAGAACAGTATTGCCTATTACCAACTTTTGCAGAGATATTGACTTCCTGCATCCTTATTGACAAAACTCATACTTTTAAGATGGATAGTTTTGCTTTTAACCATTCTTTTTGTAACCAAATAAGAAACAAATGTCAGTTATTACTTTTAGCCAATAGGCAGGAATAAAGAGAGACCATTGCCACTATTAATTTCAGTCTTAGGAGATAAGATACCAAGGATATGGAGCTGAAAGCAAAAAGAGGCAAATTCTCTTGGTAGCAGCTTTTAAAAATGTGCTAGTTCATGTTGGTTTGTAATTAAAATGTCTGCTTCATCTCGCTGCTGTGTTCTCCTAAGGGGCATTGGGATTTAATCTCCCAATAATGGAGATTTAAATGTATTAAAGTTGGAATGCACAAGCCTTTGCATTGCACTTGTTTTCATGGGAGCTATTTATGTGAGTAACTGCAATTCCAGATACAAGTTTCAGAAGCTAGCCTAAAGCACTGCAGTGTTTTCTCCTTGTCTTTCTAGGTTTTTGTGTTTCCCTTATTTTATTCCTCTTATTCTTCCTTCAACTTCCCACTCATTCCATTTCTCCTGTGCTAGGGCAAAGTGTTCTAATCATTTCTAATACAGCACTTTTGAAACAGAAAAGCAAAAAATTCAGGGAGTATAGAGGAGCTATTCCTGAAAATGTTCCATTTCAGGTTGGGCAGCCAAAGCTCAGATTCTGCCCTGGCAGTGACTGCAGGCCCAGAGCAGTATAAAACACCTTGTAGATGGTGAACATACATCCTTCTGGGGATGAGACAAGTGTAGGACAAGAAGTAAAGATGGATGGGATTACTATGCATAAAACCTGTTCATCACTTACTAACATTGCACTTTTTTGTGACTTACATTGCTACTTTCATTGCCCACCACACAGGTCAACACCACTTCACCCTGGAGGAAGCAATGCTTCTGATACCAAGATCTACTGCAGGCACAAAGCAAGTAGTTGCTCAGGGCAGCAAAGTATTTAGTGACTTTGATTGACTGCAGGATGGTAAGGATAGGTATTTCACAGTTAGCTTGAGGCAGTGGATTTGGGATAGTGAATTGTTACTCTAGCAATGGAGCAACTCAGCACAAGGACCCACAAGTCATTTGTCAAAACTAAAACTCTTTACTCATAAAATATACTTCTGGTCTGATTGTAAACCCTCATAAGCAAGGTGATCAATGAGGAACATGAAACAAAAAGCCTTTATCAAGGGTATGCAAACTGCAACATTCACGTCCTCTTCTGCAGCGCACGGTCAAGAAAAAATGCTGAGACTGAGTTCAAAACAATGCTTCCCATACACTTATAAAGAAAATCCTCTTGTGAGCATTTTTTACCCAGCAGTCTTCGCAGTGAAATATGTTCAGCCAGCCTAGATCACTCATAGTTTTTGCTTGGCATTATAATGACTACTGTGCCTATACAATCACCATGTGGACAGTGCTGAGTTCATTTGCTTTGGTAAATACTTGAATTTATCTTGAAAAATCATCTTCATCTTTCCAGGAAGTCAGCATGAGTGAGAAAATCTCCGATCAGGTTATCAACAAACATTTTCTCTTGACAGGAGCCTTTGGGTGTGCTGAGATTTATCTAGTTCAAATTCCAGTCAGGTTAGAGAAAAATGTCATGACTCAAGGAAAATTTCCAGCTTACTAGCATAACCAGCTTATGTTCCTGGCTGACTAACATCAAGCTTATGCATCTGGCCTAGGAGATGGCTTTTTTAACTGTTGCAGAAGCTAGCATAAAAAAATGGCTGAGCATGGCCACAGGTTTTTTTTAATCTGCTTTTTTAGCCGTATGATGTTTAGACTAGGAAATATCTCATGCCACTGGAGTATAATTCAAGTTCTCTGTTCCTCTGGGCTTGTTATAGGACAGAACAAAACAAGAGCCTACGAATTTGTAAAAAAAATGTTTTATATACTTTACCATGCCTTCATGAACAACAGATAACCTATAACATTTTCCTTTCTTTTAGGGGGAAGTCTGCATATTTGTTTCCATGCACAAATGCACTCGCAGCACTGAACTGTCAACACTTTTATTCCCTGCTTTACCATTAAGATAAAACCAAATAGGGAGAAATTGCTGTCATTATAATTTGGGAGTCCTGGCTTCAAAAGCTTTGAGCAAGAAAGAGAAACTTTTGCTGTGAGAGATCAAGCTGGACGTACTGCTGATCTTGTGGCAGTTTCTCACTATTAAGGGGTGGTTTTGAGCTTACAGTCAAAAGACGGTTGTGGTGGTCTGAGGGGATATGGTTTTGTAGAGCCCTATTAATCCCTATTACAACTGCTGGCAAACACATAAAGGAATTTCAGAGATTGCTTTTCCTTTTCAGGTCTGTCACTAACAAGAACTGTTGCTGTCTGTGCAACCATTCCCTGCCTTGCACCTCCAGAAATAAGGGGCTGGTCCAAGGAAGACAGTGGTGTCCAAAGAAATTATTTTCACGAATTCTTTATAGTCAGACCTTAGTAATCTAAGACAGGAGGACATAACTAGCAGCCTCTGACTGAATTTGGCTTACAGGATAACTCCAGCTGGGCCACTGACTTTCCCTATGCCAACAGAGTACTCTCCTTTGTTTTACTTGCAGGGAGTCAGGAGTTTTGGCCCACAAGTTCTTCTTGTTCCTCTGCTCCTGCTGTCCTTCATGAAAGATATCCCACTAAAGCAATGAGATAGCCCTTTTTCATGCCCCTGAAGTCAATCAAAATACTTCCCACTGAGTTATGACTCCAGTTAAACTGTGTTCATGTCCTGGAGCCCCTGGGACCTATATGTCATTTGTAGCAATGGCCTGCACAGGGCCTAACTCATGCTGTTGGCTTCATACCTTTTTGTAGGAGAAGAAAAGGGCATTGATGATGAACAAATTACTGATCACTCCTGCAGCTATGCTTATTGAGCAAACACATCACAGGCAGCAATTGGGAAATCATGAGCAGGAGTGCGAACTGAAAGCAAAACTAAATATCTGTACCCTCACCAGTGAAACTGCAGGGAAGACCTGGGAGAGGATCACAAGTGTTTATCATGTAGCTAATGAGGTCCAGAAAATTCTGCCACAGTTCTTAAGAAAGATGAAAGCATCATTAAAACAAAGGCTCAGATGTGAAATTATGTTTAAATTGTAGAGAAATTTCTAGCCGTCATGAGGTAAATAGTTAGAAGCAAGCCAATGAGCTGGCAAACACAGCTGTGGCTTTTGTTAAAAAACCAGTGTAGTTCTTAAAGAGAAGTGGACTTGAGTCAACAGAGCCTTAGGAGACTGAACAGATTCCTGCAATGAGCAGTGAAGAAAACAGGGACTCCTGAACCAGATTTCAGTGGGCGCTTTTAGCCACCCTTAGGACTAGATTGTTGGCTGCCCACCATCTTCAGGCACAAGAAGCAGTGTGCTTAAGGTCACAGCATGAGGCTGTTCAGGATCAGGCAGGTGGGCTAGGAGTGGGTGGCTATGTTCAGGCACACTGCTCCCATCCACCTTCAGCCCTGAGGCCCCAGTGGGCAGTGAGGAAGGTCAGGTCAGGGAGCACTCCTAATACCGCTCTGAAGAAGGGATTTGGAAGAGAATGAGCCTGGTAGTACACAGCTATATAATAGAAAATGTATTCAGTAAGGATAATCAAAACCTTATTTTTCCTAGCTTATGATCTCTGTGGATCATAAGCTTTTTGTTATGTGACTGTTCAGCCCTTGGGACAGAAGCACCCATATCTCCATTGGAGATGCCTTGACACATGTGTAAGAGAAGTAAAAATAATAAATCAATAGGAGTCTCTCCACTGACTGAAGAGATCACTGGGTTGAGTTTTTTCTATAAATACTGGTTAGTGATCTTTGTTTATCAAACATTCATGGCTACTGCCATTGAAATAAATTGGCTGCAACATCAACACAAAATGATGCACATTGCTCGTCATCTGCCTATTAAATAATTGCTTGATATATTTGCTTGATAGGAAGTCTTTTGGGGAAGAAAATAGTAAAGAGATGGTGTCAAAGTAATACTCCTCTGCCGTTCCTTGATACAGCCCAGCTAACTCCTGTTAGAGCTAGAAGTAAATACAGGTAGAAGTCAAGTCAGAAGAAGAGCTTCACATGGAATTTGCAGTCACTAAATGCAGAAACTGGCTTCAGATCTTTCTCTGCCTCAGCTTTTGTGCTAAACTTACATGTGTGTTAAGTCAGTGTAATGAAAATCAGAGAATGTTTGCTGTAAATGCTCACACAATCTCAAAGGAACTCCTGAATTCATGGAGAGGACTGTGGGGGGAGCGGTGGCAGAAGGATTTGACTACTGTGCAGGAAAAGAGAGAAAAGGAAGGATGGAAAATGTGGATCAGGAAAATCAGATCAACATGACAAATACAAAGGAGCTCTGAAGGAGTTTCTGAGTAGCGTCTTTAAGAACCGTAACAAAGTTTGATATGTTTTGGGAACAAGATAATGAGATCAGGGAGTCAGTGCTAGCCTGGTCCTTTCAGAGGATGGCATGCTTCTGATACACATGCACCGTCCTTTCTCACACTATAGCAGCTCAGGCTCTTGTCCCTTTGAACCTCCTAACTAACCCATGTTATCCTGGGAACAGCTAGGTAGGAAAACCCAGTTGCTTTCTGAAGTGTTACCTGTGATTCAGCAAGAGTCAGTACTAAATAGATAATATGGCATTCATTTTTGTGTGAGTCCTTCACTGAGGCTTTTCTGGGTAGGCTGGGTAGCTCAGCTCCATGGTGAGAAACTGCACTCGGTCTAAAAGGTAAAAGCAATTGGTGTGATGACAATAAGCATGACAACACTGAAGCAAGATGCCACAGACACCTTTTCCATGGCTCAGAGAATGTTTGAGTTGTAAACCAGCTGCATGTGTAGTGGTACTCTGTACTCTGAGGCTGTTTCTACTGAAAGGGCATCTAAAAGAGATAAAAAAGAATCGTCATCATTATGGACTGGATTTCTGCCAGCTGCTTAGTAATTAGAGATTTAATTGCCCAGTAATAAAAGTTTTAATTACTCAGCAATTAGTTTTTGAAGTTTCAAGTGCTTCACATGCACTCAACTGCGTTCCCAAATTGCCAATAGCCAAAGATGGAACAGCTCCAGTGTGTCTCAGCAAAGCTCTGATCAAAAGAGGTGAACATCAGTGATGGAGTAGAAGCAGAAAAATGGGTACAGCCCCAGTTGTCCATAGTCAGCTAGGCAAACATTCTCACAGAGCAGAACCTGCAGGCAGCTTGTGGCATTTCCGAAACTCACCGTGTCCTCATCTGGGCCAGACAAGATGCTTGAATGGTAAAGACATTGTTCTGGGGAAAGGCTACTGCCTTTTTAACTGCCGAGTCCTTTTTAACATCTCTGTTCTTTTACGTGGTGCATTTGTTCCTTTAAGTTTTTAGTCACACCCCCTGAAAGTACTATTTGGTTATTTAAACAAGTTTTATTCTAAACTCACATGGATCCAGTAGGAAGCACATAGCTCTGTAGAGGTCTTACTAAAATGCCTGAGACCCATCCCTGCAGGATGTATTTACAGTTAGTAGTATGCAGCTGCAGTATGTTTACTGCAATTCAACATACTATTTTACCTACTCTATATTCCCTAGCTAATTCAAGGCCAAAATACCCTTTGCTGGCTCAAGCATGAATTACTTCATACCTAGTATTTTCCCAATTAATTTTCCTTATGCTAGATAGAAAGAGTCCTAATTAACACAATCTCTGAGGGCCTGGTTTCTTTCTCCTTGCATTACTAGAACTTAAATATCATTAACAAGTCAAACTTTAACGAAGTCAACAATTGGCCCAGGGAACAGGGCTGCATTTAAGCTACATAGTCAAGAAGGAATGGCATATTCATGATCTGCTTGGGTAATCAAAGAGGCAAATTGTCTGAGGAACTATGTAGTCAGGAATTAATAATTACAGTTGCTCCAGCTTTTTTTTTTTTTTGCATGCCCAGCAGAGCGAGCTTTAAATGATGTTCAGGTTTTCTACAGGCAGCATGCAAAATCCATCACAAGAACTTTGGCAAAATGACAAAACTGATCTAGTAAAAAAACTTGATGGAAAAAAAAATCTCTTAGAGAGTGTGATGAAGTGTTTCAGAAATTCAAACTGATCTGCATGTTCTATTAAATTCTATTAAATCTATTAATGTTCTATTAAATTTAATTCCTAAATTAAAGGAACCATAATGCCTTTCAAAAGGTGTTTTGTTTTCCTTTTTTATCCGATTTCCAAATTTATCTACTAGTAAACAACAGTTACAGTTGAGATGTGAAGTCTATGAGGAAACGCACTGATAGACACAGCTTTAAAAAAACCCTCCCTGTTCCTCAGTATTAGAAAAAAACCCAACAAATTCAAACTGTGGCTACCTAAACATCAGCATCTAAATCTTTTACACATAACATTAAACAAAACAGACATTTTGTCCTGTGCTCTGAAAGGAATTTACACCTTTTAATAATACCTGGTCACCTGGTTGTTAAACTAGTGAGTAACCCAAAGCATTTAGGTGGTCTGTAATGTTGCAGCAGATGTTTTCTATACTCCAGACTGTGCAGGTCATTTATTCCACAAATGCTCTTCCTCACTGGGGTGATGAGTTCAGGGGCTTTACATATATTTTCTCTTTCATTTCTCTGGGACAATACCTGTAGTACACTTCACAGTAGTGAATAAATAACTGATCAAAGTAGACTTTGTTGTTTCTAGCTATAACACTATTAAAGTCATAATAAATTTGGATTCAGTTCATTTAATGGAGTTGCCTTGTCTAAGCTGGTAACAGGCTCAAAGTATAGACATAGGCATGTCCAAGGGGTGAGTCAGTCCTTCCAGACATATATGCCCAGGGCACAGGTGATCTACTCTCTGGAGGAGCTGTTTCTACCACCTAAGGAGAAATCAACTTTTAGACCGCTGAAATCAGGAGAAATATAGGGTTTTAGAAGTGTGACAGTAGGAAAATGGACTGAAGAAAGTAGGCTTTGTTGAGGGTCAGTATTGATTTTCCCTTGTGGACCCAGGAGAAGAACATGTATTTCAGGTAATGTTGCAGTTATCATTACTGTGGCTACACTTCAGAGTCCCAGGCTTGGGTTATAAACCACTCTGTGCTAGACACTGTATATATACAGGAAAAACAGCTAACTTCCAGCCCTAGTAGATTATAGTTAAAGCAGTCCATGCTGCACATTTTATATACAGTGAGAACTCATACTGTACTGACTGTAAGTCTTTGGACCAGGCAATTCTTTGGTTGAATTTATTATTGAAAAGTGCTTTCTCTTTTCCGTGTTTGTCACCCTATGGATCTTCTCTTTTCCCATTATTATTTTCCAGCTATGCTTTTCCCAGCTGCTCAGCGATTCAAGAGGTCCTCAGCTGCCTTCCTGAACCCAGTGCTACAAAACTCGCTGGAAGATGTGGTCCTGCTTTATGAGGTTCAGTATATGGGAACAGATGGCACTTTAAGCCCTAAACAAGACTGGGGTTTCTGTCAGTACCAGGATTATTCATCTTCATGTCACTTTTACTCAACCCAGCAGTAAATCCATTGCTGACTACGTAATTGTTCATCAGAAGGGAGGGAACAGACATACAGATGACAAACTCAGCTCTTTCAGCACTTAAGCAGGTAGCAGTTGCCTGCCTGCAGAACCTCAAATGGGGGCTCTAGTTCACTGACAGGCAAAGTGAAAACCAGAGCAAAGGGCTTTTCTCTGAAAGCAACTTTCTTCCAGACCAGTTACATATTAACAACACAATGCATTTGAATTCTTTGATCTAAGTCTCAGTCTCAAATTGGTTGTTCAAATCATTAAAGCCATGAGTATCAGTCATTGCAAAGTAATCCCAAGGACATGACTATTTCACTTCAAAATTACTCAAATCCCTTCTTTCACAGCAGTAGAGACTGCAGATGTCATGTACAGTCTGAAACAGTGTCATATGGTTAGCTAAGGGAAAGTGGCCCACCTGAAGAAGGTGCATGGGTTAAAGCTATCTATCCCACACCTTGAGAAGCTAGGATTGGATATCTAAACAGGGCAGATGGGCTGGGAAGCCATTGCTGTGATCTCTCACGCAGAGGTAGGCCACCACTGCTATCCCTGGCAGGCTAAATGGCCTTTCCCAGCTGTGCTGCTGTCTCCACCTCTCTAATCCCCATGTGGCACCAGGAGCAACCCAGGCCTGTTTTAGACAACAGAAAACTACCCACTTTTTCTATTTCCTCTCTCCTTTCCCCATAACCTGGCTCCAGTTTTCCCAGGCAGGTAACACAGAAGCCCAATGTGTTAGTCACATAAGAGACTTTCTGGTCTGCCCCCCTCCAGTCAATGCACTGAGAGTATTGTGTCCATTTGATCTAAAGACCTAAGGATGTGTTGTTAATTCACATTTATTCTACCTAGAGTGTTTTGGAGAAGATAAATAGCTTTCTGTGTTTTGATTTTGTATCAGTTTCTTTTAGCTGAGCTTGACATTGGCAAAGGTCAGAGGATCTCCATAAAAGATGAGGAGCTTGCTTCACTGAGGAAGGCTACTGAGTTTGACATCATCTGCAATGAGATTATCCCCAAGAGCATCACAGAGATCCGAAGGCTGAGTAGCAGGCTGTCTTCTTACCCAAGGGTCCTCAAGAAAGAAGACTTTGAAAGGACAGTGCTGACCATGGTCTACACAGCCTACAGAGCTGCTCAGTCCCAGGGGCACCAGAAAGACACTTGGGCTGAATCCTTTGTCAATCTTTACAAAGCCCTGAAGCATGACTTGATGTTCCCATACAACAAAGAGCCATCATAGTGGGAGGCTTGATGCAACAGCAACTCAGCCACCTCTTCTGGTTGATAAGGGACACATGTAGCACGTCCACCACTTTATTCTATAGAGAGTTTAATAGTCTGCTTCATGAAAGATTATTTGTTTTCTAGCTCCCTCTTGTGGAATCCAGTTTATAGTTCCATGTTAAATGGGAAAAATGTTATCTTTAGTCCTGGGAATTTGATTTTTTTGCTGGCTTGGAGGCACATTCAGTGACAGCAAAAAAGGGAGTCTGGTGTATACACCAGACAGACATGCCCTTGTTTCATCCTCTGGGTCTCCTATAATCAATACATAGGTATACTATGCTTATGCTCACATACCTATGTGTATGTGCCAGAGAATGCTGCTTTCCTTGCTGGGGAAACGAGTTCATATTTTGGCTGGCCAGTAAAAGAATATTATAAAGAGGTGCAAAGGCTCTCTGTGAAAGGAAGAAGTTTCATAACTGTCAGCCTTCAGAAATTATGCCACATATTATTCATTCCAAATGTTCTTGTAAATAAGCACTGTCTGATTCACTTGATTTGGCTGAGCCAGTTTTTAATCACAGTAACATTTGCAGAAGACAAAGGGCATTGTGAACATCAGCACCAAACAATGCCTGTGAACATATTCCCTGCTTCCTAGAGCCGCCCTCCGAAACAGTCTGCAATGATGCTTTCATTATTTGCATATGACTTTGCTTTTGCTCCTTGTTTTTTGAAGGGAACATGGATTTATCCTCAGCAGAGTCAAAGGCATGACAAAGGCCCTGTTTAATTTAACGATTTCACTTTTTTCCTGGTTCTATCATTTGAACGTAGGTCATCTAAACCCGTGTTTCAGAATCCCCCTGAGGCAAGGGAGGAAGGTGCATTAAAATATACCTGGTGCTGAATTTAGCAGTGTGGCTTATTTTTGATAGTCAATTATATATTCATCTGTGTATATGTGTGTGTATATTCATGCATGTGTGTGCACGTAAGTGCTGAGTACATGGAAGAGTCCTAAACTGTTCAGTTAGGGAACTATTGTCCTACTTCGCAGAAAAGGCCATTCACCAGTCTAACGGTGGGAATTAGGAACTTGGGTGCAGTGGAAAAGCAGTACTTGTTTATAGCAAAAATTGATGATAGAAATAGTGCAACTGATTATTATAAACTGCAAAAAAAGGTCATGGACAGAAAATGGACAGAAAAAGGAGCTATATCTTATCAGAAATATGACTTAGCAATGAAAAATGCACGCTGTTCTAAAGCAAATCCTCTAGTTTTGTGACCAAGTTATATGAACTCTGTTTCTCTATTGATATTAGAGGTGCTTCTACTCCCAGAGCATGGGAAGACAGCTGAACATTTATTTCATCCTTTCATACCAGCACTCTCTATCTCTCTATTTGCATAATAGCTTAAGGATACAGGCCTAAATCACAAATCCCTGAGGCTGTAAAAGAGAATTGAGGATTCCAGCCACAGTTCTGAATCATACTTAACTACTTTTGCATCACTTGAGCAAAAGGAATGACCTCTTCTGAGTCCCTTAAAAGTGATATTCCAAGGACTGGAATGGAAAAAATCCTTCCAGGACCACCTTGTTGCAGCAAACAGAAAATACTACAAGCAGTCATAGCACGCTGGGTTTGACAGTTACCTGTGGGAATGTAGAACTGCAGCAGCCTTAGGGACAGGCTGGCAACAGCATAAACAGCTGGACAAGGGCCTGTAAAAGACAGAGTCAGTCCTGTTTCTTCCAGCAGTTTCTGTATGTGTATGCGTGTTTGCATTTAGACACACCCATATGTGTAAACTCACATTTGCACCTGAAGGTTTTAATTGGCCATCTCCAAAACCTGGCTGGCATATGGCAAAGGGAACTGAAAACTTCAGCCATAAAGCTATGAGCCACAAGTATCTCCATCTGCTCTACTTGCACACACAACAAGCCTTGCACTACAGTCCACAATGCCTCTTAAAGCCTTCAGTGCTAACAATGATGATCTGTTTTAGTTGTCTTCCCACAACATGCTTTATAAACACATGGAGGGGAAATGCCATGGAGCACACTCCTGGCTTTCCAGCTCTGCCTCTTGGTTCCCTGAAGTACCACTTGCTGGAACAGCCTGGGACCAGGGCAACTCATAAATCCCTTACAGCCAGTAATTCCAAGTCTTCAAAGATAACAAGAAAGAGCATCACAGCAAGTATTAATTGCTAGCAGGCACCATCCAGAGAAATACCTCCCAGCCACTCTCCTCACCCCACAACAGGACTGTCTAGCAGTCTAGAGTTTATTCATCAGTAAGTATCCCATAGAAAAGAATTACAGCTAATTCTGAATTTCAAATCATTCCCTATGGCGTACATCCCTTATTGGACCTTACAAATTGATAACTGAAACCTTTATCTCCTCAACTGAAAGTAAAGCATTCCTGAGTTTGTTTCCCTTCTCCCACTACTGTGTGTAGTGTAGGAAAAAGATTTATTCCTTAGGAATGTGTTTGGACTGCCCAGGTTAATTTAACAGAGACTATAAATGTAAAAATAAAAATATTCTACATAAAACTTACATTTTGCATTGAATTGATTTCAGTAGCAGATTTACTATTTAGCAACTTGAAGCTTGAGTAATTGGTTATCTCAGATTGTGAAACTTTTAATGGGAGCAATGGTACAGGACAGAAGATGGAACAGTCCTTCCCTCTGACAGGCAGTAAGAGGTAATTAATAGGAATGAGAGTTCCTCCTATTTCCAGAGAACAAGTGGGAAGGAACATTCTGCCTCAGGTCAGCTCTTTGGGCTTAGGGCAGCTTCCAGCCCTCAGTATTGCTTAAGATATAGGCATGGGTTGCCTGTTCCCTGGCTCAGTTTGAATCTCATCCATTCAAACTGAGTCATAGAATCATAGAATGTGTTGGGTTGTAAGGGACCTCTAAAGGTCATCTAGTCCAATCCCGCTACGATAAGCAGAGGTATCTCTAACTAGGTCAGGTTGCTCAGAGCCCCATCAAGCCTGACCTTGAATGTCTCCAGGGATGGGGCCTCCACCACCTCTCTGGGCAACCTGTTCCAGTGATCAACCACCCTCACATTAAAGAACTTTTTTCTAATGTCCAACCTAAATCTACCCTTTTCTAGCTTAAAACCATTACCCCTCATCCTATCGCTATAAACCCTTGTGAACAGATCCTCCCTCACTTTCCTGTAAGTCCCTTTCAGGTACTGGAAGGTCACTGTAAGGTTCCCCTGGAGCCTTCTCTTCTCCAAGCTGAACAACCCCAACTCTCTCAGCCTGTCTTCATAGGAGAGGTGCTCCAGCCCTCTGATCACTTTCATGGCCCTCCTCTGGACATGCTCCAACAGGTCCATGTCCTTCTTCTGCTGGGGGCTCCAGAGCTGGACACAGTACTCCGGGTGAGGTCTCACCAGGGTAGAGTTGATTAGTCTTCTGTGCTGCCACTGCACATTGGTGGCTCATGTCCTGGCTCATGTCCAGCTTTTCATCCACTAGTACCCCCAAGTCTTTTTCTATAGGGCTACAGGGCTGCTCTCTAGCATGTCTTCTTCAAGTCTATATTGATACCACTGGTTGCCCCAACCAAGGTGCAGGACCCTGCACTTGGCCTTGTTGAACCTCATGAGGTTTACCTGAGTTCACCTCTCCAGCTTGTCTAGGTCCCTCATGTTTATAGACAGTCCTTCTCTCACAGGGAAAAGAGCCTCTAAATGGCACCTTTTATCCACCTTTTGACCTTACAGATCATGAAAAAGTGAAATAAGTCATAGATTTTTAATTTTTTTGAGTATTTTAGACATTCTTTTAGTTTCCCAGAAACAACTGACAAAACAGATATAAATTCCCTGGCTGTATTGGCCAACCCAAAATCTTCATATTAACTATGTTTTTGCTTCCAGAACTAATTGCTAAATTTGCCTGAACAGTCTCAAGGTTCTGTTGCCTGATCAAAGTTTCAAGGTATAGAAAAGGCTAGGGCTGGGTTTACCACTAGACAACTGACAGACACTCCCTGTTAACCCCTTCTCAAAGGGGAAGAGAAAGGGGATAACTGAGAGGAACTTATGGATTGAAAAAGAGAACAAAACCAGCTTTATAAATAATAAAAATAATTAAATATATACAAAACCAATATCGAACCCACCCCCAGCTCTCCTATCCCCCCACCCCTAATCACAATTACATCACCGCCATCACTGATGCTGAGGCAGGCACTGGAGAAGTCCCAGATTGGACTCAGCAGCAGATGGGAACTGGGTTCAGGAGCTGGATTTGGAACTAGATTCAGGAACACATGGATTGGAATTGAAGGCAGAAGAACAGATGGAGTCATCCTCAGACACTGGCCAATTAAGAAGGACGTAACCCTCATGATCCCTCAGCTTTATACTGAATATGACATGTGTGGAATGGAATACCTCGTTGGTCAGTTTAGGGTCACCTGTCCTGTCTCTCCTCCCTGCAGGTGCAACATTTTACTTTACAGCACCCCAACATGGCACACCAGTGACCTTGGTTTCTATAGGAACAAGTATAAGCAAGAGACTTCCTGCAAAATAATACTTGGTAGTAACTGTAAACACTGAGCATTATCACTGCTAGAATCATCACTGTCTGCAAAAATACGCAGTTAACTTCAGAAAGTGCAGTCACTTAGAAGAGACTGAGCTGACAAATAAAATCACTGAACAGATTTAGATCTGTTCTAGCTCTGACCAGGACAACAGTCTTAGATACAATTACGAATTTCAAGAAGAATTCATCCTGCACATCAAGCTTCTCTGCAGGTCTGCTTCTGCCAGTTCTCCAGGACTCACAATACTCACGAAGGTATTGCAGTCCAGTCTGGGGAGCTCAGTTTGTGTCTGACTAGCAGAGTGTGGGGAGACAATAAGCAAGCAAATTTTGGAAACATGCAAAACCCTAGCCGTAGGGCTTCCTGTGAGACACAGAGCAAATGGATGTCCATCTACAGGTCGTGCACGCACACAGCCAATGGATTCAGGCCTAAATCCCCAGCACATTCTGCCTCACAAAAAGCATTAATAATGGCAGAGTTGTATAAATGTTTCTTCACTAGAAGACTAGAGTAGAAAGCCTAAAAATTCTCAGTTTGAGTCTGAATCCTGCGATTAATGGAGGGCACATGAATTAGTTCAGAGATCAGCCCATGCCTTATGACATTCATGGGTCAGGATGGAAGAAACATGAAAGACAAAAGACAATGTTTAGAAAAGAATGATTATTTATTTATTTATTTATTAACAGTACTGGGTCCTTGAAACCATAACAAACTGTTCAGCAACTTAAAAAAGGTCTTTTTGTACGTTTCTGTGCATGTCAGAAAGAGGAAGCTGCTGATTTTCTCAAATGTTCTGACTGTGTTTTGGATAGTGGGTGGAGCAACTACTACTTTCCACAGTCCTCATTGGTGAATTAGAGTTGCCTGAAGCTTTTTAACAAGTTTTTATCTTGAGACCAAGTATAATCTGTGTTGGAATTGCCACCCTGTGAATTCCAAGCTCAGGGCAAAAGTAGGGTAAAGGTAGATACAGAGTAGAAGCTGAAACTATAGCAGAGATAAAATCTAGAGAAGCTGCACTTGGCTGGTTTAGGTTTTTTTTTTTGAGAAGGGATATCTGCAAGTTTGTTTCTGTGTACTGAACAACAGATTTTTGGGTTTAATTTTCCAGCAGGAAAAAATCCTGTATTTGTGACATTCAGACTATCAAACAGGAGGGAAGAGAAGCAGCCTGGAACATATCTCACTCAGTTAATGAAAACAGGAATTACATTGCTGGATGATGAAAGAAAAAAGCCTTTCAAAACATGGGGATAAGAATGCAACACAGCTACACCTGTGATTCTGAATTTAAAAGAAAAATTGTCAAAGGACCACTATGCTCCAACTTGCAAACCTCTGCATGTTACAGTGTGATAATAATTTGGATATGCTGGTGAGCCCTACTTAAACTGAATGTCTTTTTAATTGAAAAATCATTAAGGTTTCCTTTCAAAACAACAGACTGAAGAATAAACAAATTAAGAAAGCTGTTTTAGGTGACTGGGTGGAGATAGGAAATGAGGCAGCCAGAGACCTTTTAGGGAAATCCAGGCACAAGTGAAGGAAAACGTGGAGTGGAAGTTGGAGTATCTGAGGAACCAGAGAAGAAACAGAAGGAGCAGAAAGCCACCAGAAAGTAAAAGAATATGGCAATGATGAAGGAAATTCTCCGATCCAGAAATCTCTTGCTTGTTGTTCTCATTCCGCTTCTGCTGCTTCCTCTGCCACTCTTATACCCCAGCAGCGTAAGTACATTTTCATTTTCTTTTTAACAAAGCCGTAAGTAGTCATGCTGGATAAGTCTGTAGTGTGCAAAAAGAAAGGCAAAGACCTAAATGAGCATAGCTCTTAGAAAAATCAGGAACTCAAATTTGAAGGACAGGGAAGTTCACTGAGAAGTCATCACAGCAAGAACCAGAGCTACTTTGAGTCATGACACAAGCAGAGCTGAAGGACAAGGTGAAGCTAGTAAAGCACTACTTCAAAGCAGAAATACTGTCTCTCTTATTACAACAATGTGTGTGTGGAAGGCAGAACAGAACAAATCTATCCACCAAATTTTCTTTAAGGAGAGGTCTTTAAAAGGAATACTTCTTGTGTCTTTAGTTTTTAGTAATAACTATGCATGGTGCATGGAGAGACTTTCAATTTATTGAGGTTTTATAGGATAGCAATTCAAGTGAGGCAGGAGCTAGGACGCAGTGACGGACATATAGGACCATACATGACATTGACTACTCTAAAGCAGGTGTTGGTACCTCTACTGAAACCTTGCAGCTCTGCCAGTGGCTTATCAATGATGGCTCAGAGATGTACACAACTGCAATACAAAGGAGGGAATAGTCTGTGCTTACCACAGACACCAGGGAATGGGAGTGAATGCAGCTGCATTCCTGATGCTGTTTTGGAGCTATTGACCACCCTTGGCTCATCTCTATGCATGTCTCTGCAGTTGTTAAATAGCAAATAACAATGTTTTCCTACCTTATAGAGATGGTGATGTTTAACTTATCAAAATTTGCAATGTGTTAAAAATTCTGCAACTCATGCTTCCATAGTCTTAGACATAAATCTGGCCACGTGGTGCAGCTATTTTGATTCCTTCCTCTACCCTGCTAAAGATTAATTCTTCCTTCTAGTACCAGAAGATTTATGAATACTCCTTCTTTATCAAGTAGAAACACAGAAGATTAGAAATTGTATAGCAGTTTTCAAAACAAAAACTTCAGTATTTTTTTTTGGAAAGAAAAACAGGATTCATAGAAAGGAAATGTTCCTACACCACTGAACTGTATGTTGCACTTTGAATGAGTTTTCCTGCTCTGAACTTCAGTATATATCTTGGCTGCCCTTTTGTAGTAGTCTTCTCTTCTCTTCTCTTCTCTTCTCTTCTCTTCTCTTCTCTTCTCTTCTCTTCTCTTCTCTTCTCTTCTCTATCTCTTGAGAGAAGAAATGAATGACAGACAATCATGTTCTTCTTTAGAGAAGAGTAGGGTTCACCACTTCACATAGACTTGTTTTAAAGAAGGGTTTAATCTCCTCTGTTGTCCCTGGAAGGGCAACATAAGAGCAGATACTCCCTGACAGGCCCATATGGCAATGTAACTGCAGCGTGCTCTATGTCCCTTGAGAACCCCTCCTAGGAAACATGAAATTCACTGCACTCAGATTTGTCACTCATTTGCTCCTTGTTGGATTCAGAGGCATGGGATTCAATAAGGAAACTCTTTAATATCCAAGGGAATTGCAGTAGCATCATATGAGTACTGAAACAGAAGTTCACTGACAGTATTACTGCAAGAATTGCTATTATATATTACAAGCTCTTCTGTGCTATTACTCTGCAGCTCATGATGTTCCCTTACTGTAAAATGATATGAACAGCCATCAGATGATGATTTACATTCACTTTATACATAAATGAGTGACCACAGGTGGTAAAGTATAGTCATGAATCTGACACAGAGTTGGATAAATGTTTGTAATGCTATTAAGGAAAAATCCATACCAAAAAACTTAGTTGACAATACACTGTTCAAGTGATTTAGTGTAGTATTTACTTTGTTACAACCCAATGACTATGTTTAGTTCTTAAACCTGAAGATTAAATTTGTCGCCTGCTGACTTACTTGTATTTTCACTTATCAGACACTTATTACTTTTCTGACTTTCTTATAGAGATGAGAATTACCGGGTGGTTTACATTTGCATTTCTGCAGGGAATCAACTTGCAGCTTCTTTGATGATACCAGCACAACTCCGGAAATGTCAAAAGAGCATTCCGAGTATAGTGTGGGCGATCAAAGGGACCATGCAGACTCAGAACTGTTTGTAGATATGGTTTATGGGAATAGTGTCCACAGCTGCTTTTCTTTTTTGTGACAAGAATTTGTTGGGTGAAAAATAAATCTGAGAAAAAGTGCTTGAATTCTTCCTCCCTTTCCAAAGTTTATAGATAAACTATGACTTCTATAACAGGTTTGGGACATATGTAAGTGCCTTTTAGGTCATGACACAGTAAAAAAAATATTGTGTGTTTTACAAACTGTGGGTCTTTTTCATTCTATCCTTCTTTCTCTCATTACTAACAGTGACAGGTGAGTATTTTTGCCTCTTTTTTTCAGCCTTACCCACTTTTTTTTTCCATAAAGCCACTGGTGAGACCACAAAGCATGCTATATTATTTCAGTCAGTTACGGGTAGGGTCTCCTATATAGGACTGTTGATCCTGTGGCCATACAGAACAGTCAAGAACACATGGATGACTCCTCAAAAGTCAACAAGAGTTGCTGTATGTTATGAGACCTGCAGCACCAAGTCATGTTGACACCTTGACATACCATATCAGCAGAACGGACCTTAAAGCACAAAACATGCTCTCAACAGGCACAGATGGAATATTTTCTTTTGCCTTTGGTTTTATTTACCCAAGCTGAAGGGAGTGAATTGTAGTATGATCCCTTCAGCTCAAAGATGGTAGTCCAGAGGCTAGACTACCTCTTCCTTGCACGGTATAACCACATGCCTGCATGCAAGATATGCAATGCACATACTTAAGTGGGCAAATCCCCAACACAGAGCCAGGGATTTTAATCACTCTGAGATCCTCAGATGTTTTAGTCACAAAAGTTTTATGCATGCCCCTTATTGTGGAACATTTAGCCATGGCTGCCTTTCAGCTATTCTTTTCTTTTCCCTTAAGGGACCAACTAAATGTAAATGATAGTGCCTCCAACCATCACATGGTTTCCTATTCCCTGTTTAAAGCCCAGCGGTGCACTTAATGGTAATTTTCAACTGTAAAACAAAATGTGAGAACGATGAAACAGTTAAAATTGCACAGTTACTACTTCAGTACTTAGTAGCCCTGGTAACCATTAATTAAATACATAAATTCAGCTCAATTAAATAGAAGAGATTAATATGGTTTCTCTTCGAAATGAGTTGGTTAAAGCACTAAGAAAACGAAGTAAGTTGCTAGACAAGCTGATTAAGTTTTTAGTGGAGATTATCAGACTTGGCTTTCTTAGTACTTGCTGTCCAGTTTTGTATCATTTTAAAATGTGCTTTATTTTAGTTTTGTTTGTAAAATGGTTATGGTCTAGTGTATAGGAAACACAAAGACTCAGTGCCCATCCCGGATAGGTTTTGATAGAGATGCAACTTCCATTTGTCCTATTCCATTTCCACTATCAGACTACTTTATTGCTACATGCAAAGGAGCAATAGAAAATAACAATCTATGCTCAAAGAAATTAAAAAGAAGTGTATTTTTGGAGTGACAAAATAGTTGTGAATCAGGTTAGAATTAAATTGATTTTATGAATTTTGGCAAAACATATCTCCCGGTTCTTACAAGTGCACTGCTGAAAAAAAAAAAAAAAGAAGAAAAACCAATGCTTTTCACTAAAAGGCATTTTTCTCCTTAGGCAGCTGCTGGATATCATACAGAGCCCATGCAAACATAGTAGTTTGTTAGCAGAAAATAATGAGTTAAAAAATTTAAAAATGTGTCAAATAGTCACTAGGTTACAAAAATGATCCCATGCTCTGCTCTCTGTGGAATATTGGAATATTAACCATGAAGTATAACATAGTTAAATGTGACATTAGCAAGCTGGCTAATGCCTACGAGCCAACCCATTAGCTCAGTGACTCTCATCTAAAATAGTTTTATCTTCCTAGAAGAGATTATTAAAAATCTCTAATGTTGTCATCTCACTTTTAAAATTATTTCAATTTTTAAGTCAAAATTATTTGTTTGGGTTTTTCTATTGAGTGATCACTTGAAGTTGTTACAAATTGAACACCAGCCTTTGGACTTTCAGACACATAGCAATTCCATTTTATAAAATGCATGCTTCATAATCCATGAGTACTGAAAAAAAAAAACCCTCCAATGCCATTTATTCTAAGCCAACTTTCTCTAGCCTGTCTTATAAAGCTTTCTTGGTAGCAATGAAGCTACAAGTGCAATACAATCTTTTAATGTAATATTTTGCAGAAGGGCCTGATCATACAGGACTAGTGAAACCTGGAGTGCGTAAAACCTGAATCACTGTTTTGTAATAGCTAAGAAGAGAAACAAACATGCATATTTCTGTGTGGTTCAGGGTACTTGTCCACCCATAATGGAACATTCCAGAGGTAAATTTCTCTAATAGCCTTTCAGATATTCTTTATTGTCTCTAAAGTAATTGGAGTTTATCTGTTTCAAGGAAATTATTTTTCCTGACAACCGTCAGTTATTTTGGTGGCCCTGCTTACTTGAATCAGACCTGCATAATGTTACACTTTTCTGAAACAGGAATCAAAGTCTGGAGGCTAATTTAAACCCAAGCTTCTGAGTAAGCTTGTTTGCAATTTTAACACAACTAAAGGAAATGGCACATAGCAATCTATCCTAACTTTTTCTCTGGGCTGTGTTTTGCTTGTAAACCCTACTAAAAAAGAGGAACAGCTGATTGTGGGTCTTTGTTAGGGGTAATGTAAAAAGGACATGTATAATAGCTTAAATACAAGCTATTGATTAATTCCATTGAACCCACATCCCTGCATAGCCTTACTTTAGACTTTAGCACCTTGTTCACAAAACTGATTTAATAAAAAAAAAACAGTTTAATATACATTCTTTGATTTGCACAAGGATCTGTGGGAATCACTTAGGTGACTTCTTGAAAGCTGCTTAATTTGGGAATCATCCAGTGAGGAAACAAAAGTAATGAAATGATATTGTAACACACTCAAATAACATCTGTGAACAGTGAATTTTCTAAACAATAGCCATAGTGAGCTGTGAATCCATATGACTCACTAAGTTCATACGGAACATCCAGTGAATAATGAAGAATGGGTAGATTTATAGCTGGTGTAAATCTGTGCAGATCTACTAGGTTCCGTAGAACTGACAGATCTAGTACAGAAGCTGGCTTCAAATTTGAGAATGGAAAGGAAAAACCTGTTTCTGACGGTAATTTCTGTAATTAGCAGGAAATATCCCCAGGTTTCTAAGCGTAACAAACTGAGCCTAAAGAGATCTCCACTGAATACCACAAATACAGATATATCTGTCAAAAAAAATGGACCAGAAGACTTGTTGTGTGGACTAGTTGTGTTTTCTGTAAAAATATTCAGCAGATAGCACCTTCCTCCATCATATATTAGCTCCCCATGAGTGCTCATCCTGATGTTGTCATGACTTTCTCTACCAGAACCTTGGACAGCAGCAAATTTGCTTGATTAACTCTATTAATTCATTGCCTCAAAATCCTTCAGGTCTATGGTCTTCTTCCAAAGGTCTATGGAAAATTACCTGAGAAAATAAAATCAACTGACAAGAAAGGTAGGCTTGCACACTGTTTAAAAAAAGCAATCTTTCAGAGTATTTCACAAAAAAGCCACAACATAGCTTTATCCATGCTACAGCAACTGTGAACATTCTCTGACCCTGAAAACCAGGGACTCATGTTCTTGTTCAATAATGGAGTGAAAGCTGTGTATCAGCTCCCCTGGCCCAGTCTGAGAAGTAATGGTTGAATGCTTGGTAAATATTACATCATAGAAAACAAACAAATCTGTAAATGCACTTGGAACCATTATTTTTCTGATAAATATGTTTATCTCAATGTTTTGCTCCTAGCTTATGTGCAAAACCTTTCATTAGTATCATTTTCTGGACCTAGCCTTTCAGGTAGCCTCGATTTCACACCCAAAGAGATTCACCTTAGGAGGTCCTTATGCATTCCTTGTAGATTTTTTTAAGTCCAGACACCCAGTCTGATGAGTCCTATGAATGCTTCCACAGCAGGTGGTGGGGCAGTAACTCGTAACTTCTGTGCTTTCCCCCTACAGGAAGCCTCATGTGCCTACGTGCTGATCGTGACAGCTGTATACTGGGTCTCTGAAGCGGTACCTCTTGGTGCAGCAGCCTTAGTTCCTGCTTTCCTATACCCACTTTTTGGAGTCATGAAGTCCAGCGAGGTCAGACCAGCATGCACATTTTTATCATTTAATATTCTTACTCCCAGTTAATTATTTGAATAAAACTAATCTTAGCGGACTAGCAAGACTAAGAGGTACGAGACGAAGAATTGTACATCTTGTAATGTGTAACCTGGGCTGACCAGCATTTTCTTCTACAGAAGATAGATATAGGAAAGGCTATGTTAGCAAAGCGGCATGTCCATCCTGTCAGCCATTGCATCACCAACAATTCCAAAAGCCTATTGCATCAAAGGATCCCACCTTTCCCCTCCTCAAACTATGTAAACAGCAGTTATGAGATAAACTGTAAAGTTTCTTTCCAATTATATTTATTATAGATGATGTATAAGGCAAGAGGCTACATATTCTAAAACCAGTTACCATTTACTGTATAAGAATAGATAATTTTGTTACCCAGGTGAATGTCTAGTCCTTCTTCCAAGCTGTAACCTTAGTGCTGCCTTGTAGCTACAAGTTCTAAGGTAAAGGGGCAGACATACAAAAACTTCTCTATGATCAGTTCTGAATTTGCTTACTTGAGGGTTTTTTTTTTAATCTTACTTTCTTTCATGCCAAGAATTTATTTTATTTAATCTACATCTTTTTTTTCCCATTTTTTTTTTCCTTCTTTCTTTTTTGGGAGTGAGGGAGCATCACACATGATTTTCAAGGACTAGAAATGCATATGTAAGAACACAGAAAAACACATAGCAACCATAAAATCGTTGGATTTCTAACACAATCTAGCACTGGGCATACCCATAAATGGATTAAGTCAAGCATAAACCAAGAGTTTTATTACCTATCTTATTCTTCCCACTGGTGTAACAACTGTGTAATATAATCAGATACATTTCCATAACAGCACAGTTAAATATTTTGAGGATTTTTTCCCCTAACTTTAAGGTAAAGTGGTTACACATTTTCATTACAAAATTCTGTAGCATGTTGGATAAGGAAAATTTAAGTGCAGCCCAAGAGAAATTCAGTGTACTCTCGAATTAAATGACAGTGAGACTATTGCAGAAAATGTATTATTTGCTTGAAACAGAAATAAACACCTGTATTTTAAAAGAAACAACATCAATACTGATGATGCAGTACTTCCAGTCTGCTGTTCTAGAGAAGAAACCCAGTGCTCTTGCCTAGCCGTTGAAGCTACAAATAACTCAGAGGGGCTTAAGAACATGAGCCAGTTTGTCTCATATTTGTACGTCTGTATTCATAAAAATATTAGTATTCAGTTGCTTCTCCAAAATGACTATGAAAGGAATAAAGGAAAACAACACATTCTTTGTGCTGCTGGCTGGCTGGATTCCTTTCATCCAGGTCAAGATCTTTTTTTAACAAGGTAGCAGAAAATAAAGAAAGTTAATGAGAAAGAAACCATTGGAAGAAAGCCAAAAAGGTGTTATTTAAAAGTTTTTCAGACCACTATGATAGCCAAATCTAATTAGGTCACCACGGGGATTTGTTAAATAAATATAATTAAATACTTGCTGCAGCTTTCACAAAATAACATTACTGTCATTCTTGCACTTTTATGGAGTGTCAGTATAACTGAGGACAATGGAAAAAATAATGCTTCTACTAATTTTAATTATTTTAAAATGCTAGCACCTACATTTGGTTAGAGGAATAGTTTGACACTGAAAAAACAATGTTTTCGGAAAAATATTCCAGCAACAGCTTGGGAAGGATTGCATGAGAACAAAATAAAAGGTTTAGCTAGACTCCAAGCATCTGTTTGAAACTTTTGTTTTCCTATTTTGTTTGCTTTCACACAAGAGAGTGTGTGTGTGAATACTTCGGTTTGCTTCATTTGTTATTTTTGCAGTCACTTCACAAAATGCCTTCTCATATCTTAGCATGTTTCACATTCAAGAATGCTGCTTCGGAGGACCATGCATGGTCTCTGAATATTTCCCAGAGACAGCTGATGATTTGTGCTCAACCCCTTTAAATTACAGTTCTCTTTTATAAAACTTTGCCGTATTTTCCTGATACAATGGAAGTGGATCTCCATTGTCAAAAGTTCTGGCACAGAATTTGTGGATCATCACAGCAATATCCCAACCTTTCTTTATTGCATTCAGAGAGCATGTCCCAAAGAACTTTTTTCTGAAGCTGTATGTTCTAGGGATGCCACATTTTGCCCAACAGTTGAACAAGACATAGGAAATACAAACAAGATAGACAACAACATCTCCAGAATGAAAAAGCAGATGAAGCACATGAATAATCTGCCTTCAGTGCAGAGGTTTTTCTGTGACTGTTTCAGTCTGGGCCAAGCTGAGTATGATTAACTGCAGGCAGTGAACATCCTGCTCAAAGAAGGAAAATTTCTCTTGATCTCTTCAAAGCTGAGAAACCTACTAACAGAGCCTTGTTATTTGTAAACACAGCATGAAAGAGATTAAAGAGAACATTTTGATTTATGAATTCCTCATTTTCTCCAGCTCCCTGTCATTCTTTCTCTAGGGAAAAAAATCCACAATACCATATTTCTTCTAATTCGGTGTGCGCTCTATGTAGAGTAGTTACTGGTTTTTTAACTGTTTCCCTCTTCCCTTTACTGCAGGTGGCTGCTGAATATTTCAAGAACACAACTTTGCTTCTCATAGGCGTGATTTGTGTGGCAGCTTCTGTCGAAAAGTGGAATCTCCACAAGCGAATTGCGCTGCGCATGGTCATGATGGCTGGAGCAAAGCCTGGCATGTGAGTGAAACTTTGACTTTGGGGTAGTCTGAGGCTGACAGCAGCAGCTTGAAAGAGCGAATAATAACTCCAATTTTCCTATCCATGGGCAAAAGCTAGCTTGGTTTGGAGCTCTTCTTCTTACCTACCTTTCCCTTCAGGTTTGAAAGCTTACGTATTTTCTCATCCTCTTTCTGCCACCTCCTACTCCTTGGCTTGTTGTCCCTTTGCTTTCTATTCTTTGCTGATATTGATAATCTCTCTGTTCCTTCTTTGCTTGTTATTTAGCAAACACAAAAGAACGCTTAAACCCTGGATAGATATGCTGAAAATCACTGTTTCTCATGTCACATGCTGATTTCCACACGGGGCAGCAAACAGCTTCCAACGATACGTTGTTTTATGACAGATCTCAGCTCAAGGCAGCATTTTATCTGCACACAGCATGTTATTTTGGCACCCACAAAAAGAAAAAACCCCATGTAATTATCAGTTGACTAATTAAAACCTTAGGCAAGGAGGCCTTTAGTATTTCTGAGAGTGCCTCAAGATTTCCCTATGTTGTACTCCAGGTTGCTTCTTTGCTTTATGTGTTGCACCACGGTGCTCTCCATGTGGCTATCCAACACATCCACCACAGCCATGGTGATGCCGATCGTGGAGGCAGTGCTCCAGGAGCTAGTGAATGCTGAGGAGGAGCATGAGGTCATCAGTACTGCAGGCAGCACCATTATTGAAGAAAACGAGCCAATAGGTATTTGTCAATATTGGCTATTCTTTTCTCATTTGTTTATCAGTGACCAGACACATTGATACATATTATTCAAATTCTGTTGAGGTCAGAGATGTCTGACTTGTACTGTGAAACACACTGATCCATATTCTTTCTTTTTGTACTGATATTTCTTTTTAAAAATGAAAGAAAGTTTCAAGATGTGACAAGAGAACTGGAGTTGGGAAACTTTATGTTGAATTAGGACATGTACTGGAGTTTGTGTGTCATAAACTCTTAAGTCATAGGCTTTTACATGGTTGGATGGAAACATCTAAGAAGAAAGTTAAAGAAACGTAGAAGAGGCCCAGAAATGTGCTGTGTGACAATCCTACACATGCCCATTCTACCCCTGCACTTCCAGGCTGCCCATATCAGAGAAGGTGCCACCAAAAAAAAAAAAAGTTCTAAGGCTTTTTCTTCATTCCTTCCCAGAAAGAAAGCATTTGGGAAGAAAAGAATCTCTCTTCTTTCAATTCACAGATTCCAGGCTGAAAATGATGTCATCTAACCTTGCCTATTATACATAGGTATGATAGACTTTTAATTGCCAGAGGCACATGACCAGGACAATAAGACATAATAAAATGCTTCATAAGGGCCACAGAGTACCTGAGCGGGTTCAAACAAGCTTTTGTTTGCAGTAACTTCTCCAGGTTCAGTGGTGTGGTCCAGGGGCTCAGCTCAGTTCTTACCCCAAGGGCTGCTTTGTCTTCCTTTGTTGCAGGTCTCAGCGAAATGCATGGCCAACCTTCACTGGAGCTTATCTTCATCAATGAGGAGTAAGAATGAACCCAGTACATGACGACTGGAGATTAAAGCCCTATACAGGTTGCAATGAGATGAAACCCAGGAGTAGAGCCAGGAAGGGCAAGCAGAAGCTTACAAGTGAATATTTCAGATGTGACTGGCAAGGAAAGCTTATATGAGAAATGGGATTAATGTAATGGTCTGGGTCTCACTAAAGCTTCCCAGTATTCATTTACTTTTTAACACTATGGCCATTTTAGTGAGAAGGAAAATGTTTCTTCAGGGTTCCCTGAAGGAACAGTGATGGAGAAGATACAAGCACAGTATGGACAG
This sequence comes from Eurystomus gularis, assembly GCA_013400335.1. Classification (NCBI taxonomy): domain Eukaryota; kingdom Metazoa; phylum Chordata; class Aves; order Coraciiformes; family Coraciidae; genus Eurystomus; species Eurystomus gularis. The sequence continues at coordinate 107,534 of VZZY01007067.1, read as the reverse complement.
GACATATCCACAGGGAAGACACAGAGGATTTCTGAGGAAAGTCTGAACTATGGAGAATATTCAAGAGAGATGATTTCTTTTAATATGGACAAAGTTTATCAGAAGTTTGAAACACTAACAGTTTCAACCAGATCTCTATTTGGGGTAAAATCTAGTAAGGTGAAAAGGGCAAATCAAGGAAAGGACTAATTTATTTGTCAAATTATCAAACTAACCAGGAGTTCAAGATACACAGGAGAATATACAAAGTTATTGTCCTAAAATTATGTTATAGGCTAAATCCTGAGAACCATCTTAGAAGGTGTGAGAATAAATTGCAGTCCCTTCTTGAGCTCCCTCTCTATTGTTCACAAGTGTTCACAATAAAAGAGAAACAAATTCTTGTCACACCTTTAAAAATCTACTTTAAAGCAAAACATTCAAACAGCACAAAATTGCAAGATCTAAACAGTTTTCTCATTATTCTGGAGACTAATGGGTTCTCCAGTATTCCCACTGTTATCTCTTTTTATCCCAGACATATTTTCTGTGGACTATAGAATCAAATTTTCAGCTTGGTATTGTGCCATTAATCCGTTTAAACCCTATTGAAGAGTATGTGTGGGCTATTTTATAAAAGAACTATTATTTAAATAGTATTACTTGAAAGAGAGCTTGGAATTTGGTAGGAAAAGTAGCACATCTTCTTGAATGAAATCTGTTTTCAATGTCAAAGTAAAAGTTCAGTGCACTGTTTGCATGGTCCACATGCCACACAGGACAGATTTTAGTGAAGGCTTTAGCATGGTACAGGTATGTGCTTAGAAAAAGCATTAGAAAGATTGGTCGAGGAAGAACTTGAGTGGAACAAGACAGTGGTAGCACTGGATTGCCCAGTGATTCACTCCACTGTGAATGGAGTCCACTCCTAGAATGGGATATATACTACCTGGAACACATATTTTTTTCTTGCATGGAGGTGGAACCCCATTGCTACACAGTTATAGATAGAGATAGATATAGATACAGAGATACAGATACAGAGATAGAGATGTGAAACATAATGACGTCTCTTATGTATCTCACCAAGACAACACATAAGAGGTACTAATAAATGACATTCTTCACAATTTCAGTAGGCACTAGTTCTCCCACAGATATTGCCCCTCCTACCCATGATGTGTGCCTTTTGAGGGAGCTGGGTGAACAGGCATTTTTAAATTTAAATTTTCCTTTCTTTGTTTTTAGTGCTACTACTACTGACTTCAGCTCCTTGATGCACTCAAAGGTATTGTCATAGGTAGTATCTTCTGAGCTACACTGTCTTCTAATGCAGGAACCATCAGAGCAGAGTCCACACAGCTCAGCAACAAACTGCTCTTTCTTTTATTTCAAACATGTGCTAGTGGTTGGCAGAGAGCATGTATTGCAGAATGCCCCGCTCTGTATTTAACCTATCAGCTTGCTTGCACAAATCCAGTTGGGAAACATTAGCTTCGTACTGTTTATTGTACTTATTGTTGGAGATCCTGAGATCCAGTCAGTAAACTAACAATTCCATATGGTTTCTAGCAAGTTCAAATATGGTCTTTTACTGTCCAGGTATTGCAAGCTTCGGCAGCTGAGACACCTCAGTTACTAGAACAACCTACACATGCCACAAAGTCATAGCCACTAGCAAGGGGCCTGTTAGATTCTCCTACACAGTGGAGAAAACTTATTACAAACTGACTTTTAAGATCATTTTAAAATAAAATCAGGTTTTTTCATTTTTTAAATATTTCTTTTCCAGTGTAAAGTTTACAGCTGATAATTTTAGTGGTTTTTTGCTGGTTTGTTTGTTTTTTGCAAAAGCCCACTAACCATGACCTTTACAAAGCATCATAAATTCTTATGTAAGTGCCCCTAGGAACACAAGAAAGGCTAATCCAAAGGCATTTGCCTCCCTACAGAGTATGAATGGTGTGCACATGATAGCCAACCCTATTGGAACAATGAATTCTAAGAGCAATGGTCAGCATCTACCTCAGGTAAGGAGACATTAAACGCCATGGGGTGAGCGAAAAGACAGACATGAACATCATCTGTTCCTCACTGTTTTGCATTTATTCCCTATAAGCTGCGTTACATGGAATTGTTCTCCAACATCTTACAGCAGACCTACCTTGGCCTTTTGCTAGTTCTTGCTCCATTTAGATACCCCCCAGCACAGAAGACCCTCCCCCGATAGCTAGTACAACTCATTTAGTGTTATATTCAGTAATGTGATCACAAGCTTCCCTTCTTATCTGGTTGTTCTTCCCACTCTATGTCTGCAAAACCTCCTTGGAAAATAGCCCAACTCAAAAAACTGACACACAAAATCTTACTCAGAACTAAACCAGCAGCAGACATGGAGCATTTAAGTGTTCAGCTAGTTTGTCAGGTAGTCTTATTAGCCACCTTCTCTTTGTATTGCCAAATACCCATCTTCAAAATCCTCCATTATATCAGCCTATTCCAGTACTTCCACTTATCCTGATTTGATCGAAGAAATGATTGCTGTTTGGACTACAATTATATGGTATCTTAATTGCATAAGTTGATATGCAGGAAAGATCAGGCTAAAATCAACATATGAATTTTCATTCACAGTTCAAAAGAATCTGAGTATATGTTTCCAAAAAAGGCTAACACCTTGTTCCTGGTACTTAATTTCCTCTTGTACCCATTTCCCATATACATTCAGTGGTTATTTTGTAACTAATTTATTCATTTCACTTTTAACCTACAAGCATATTAGCTAGGGTACCCTCACAATGAAGATGAACTTACGGCATGACTTATTTTTACTATATAAACCCAAATCCAAATTAATAAATTTAACAACTCTATCTGAACCACTTGCTGCCTTTTTCCTGATCCTAAATTATAGCCTTGGGTTTCATGCGAAATGCCTTGAAGCACTGTACCTTTTTTCCAGTACAAGAACTTGATTTAGCAACATGGATACTTTCCTGTCACTGCAAAGAAAGTTTCCTTTGGAGCAATATTTTCCTGCAGCTTTTTCTTCCATATTCCCATTGTCCAGCCTTTTTCATGCCATTTCTGAGACCTCTAGCACTCCATTCCTAATTAGAGGCCCTAAGCCAATGTAAGTGTAAAAAGTCCACCAAGCATTTGTCTGGTGGCTGCTCATAAGCCTCAAGGATTATGGATTCCTACCACTGCAGTGCTGGCATCCCACCCCTGCAGCACACAAAGGCTTTTGGTATCCCACTGAGATTCCAGTCATAACTGGAGCTGGCCCAAATCATAGCCAGAAGTCCAATTACTGTTTGTCCTACATTTCTGCCACAGACCAAGCAATTTCAGGCCCCTGGACAGGTTTCCAGTTCTGATCCCAGCTAATCCCTGTGAAGAAAAAACCGCCCCCTCTTACGCAAACTTGTTGTTTCTCTGGGACCAGTACAACCACAGCATTAAAGCAAGTCGGGCTGCTATTCTGATTACCTGCTTTCTTTGTGAACATATCCCCTCACAGGCTCAGATACTGGTCCTGCCTCCTAAGCCCTCAGAACTGCACCTGAGCACTAAGTACCGGTATCAGACCAGACATGACCACATGGTCTGTAAATGCCTCTCACTAAGTATCTCCTATGCGGCAACCATTGGAGGACTGACAACCATCATAGGGACCTCCACTAGCCTCATATTCTTTGAGCACTTCAACAAGTAAGTGATATTGTGGTTGTGTGAGAGTGGTGGCTGGGTCTTTATCATTTCTGTGGCTTTCCCCATGGGTCATTTTCTACCTCAAGGAACTCTTGTAAGACACTCTCTCCAAAGGCAGTTTTGTTTCCTCCTCTACTCTGATGTTATTACTAATGGTTAATGGTTGAAAAGAGGAGCTTAAGTTAAGACATATCCATGTCTTTCTCCCATGCAAAATAAAAATTCCTCAGCATGTGGCAACATTTAAATTTCTTCAGAAAATTCTGTCTTTACAAATTGATTATCACGAAGGCAGCACACACTGGAACAATAAACACTAAAGCCATGAAGATGTAACAAAGAAGACAAAGAGTAATACTCACAAAAGAAGGAATGTCATAAAATCAGCTTCAAGTCGTTCTATGGGTTCTTAGAAAGTGAGTTCTTATGGTGAAACTAGAGGCATCACTAGTGGTACCTGGTCTGCTCCACATGTAGTGCAAAAATAAATAAACTTAGAAATATGGCCTTACAACTTTGTTTCAGAGAAGATGGGCAGCAGCTCTCTGATCAGCTAAATATTTTCTTTATCATATAAGCTTAGGGCTCTCAAAGACATGAACGCTACCTCTGTCAGAAGACTTACGGTAATTCTCCTCATGCACAGATATTCATCCACGTTCCAACCTGATTTGGGTCATGCACTGCTACCATGCTGTCATGGCATTCTTCATTTCTTTCTGAAATGGTGGGATCAAAGAAAACTAATTTTGGAAGCCATATTTAACCCAAGGATTTGGATTTTACAGAATTTCCAAAGATCTTGCTGTTATGATGGTTCCATCAAAGGCATGTATCAGACATCTGTGTCAGACCCCAGCAGACTATAGTCATTATTTCTGTTTTCCATAAGACATTCAAAGAGATTCTGGGTGAAGTCATTCATGAGTTTGCCAACACTAAAAAGAGCTTTAATAAAAACCACAGGTAGGGCCAGAATTTCACTCCTGGTAACTGTAAGGGATTTTGAAGCCGATTAGACAATCCCGACCATCTGGTCTTAAAGATGTGGAGTGCTATATGACTCCACAGGCATGGTCAATGATTGATATTCTTTGGCAAGTGATTTCACTATGCACATGTAATACAACTGTTGCAATTACATAGTGATGCACCTTTTCTATCATGCCATGACAAATATATACACGTATATATGTGTGTGCATCTATGCACATTGGAGGTGTCTGTCCTTTTACTGTTCTAACTTTTTGTGCACCATTTTTTACCTTTACAGCCACTATCCAAATGCTGAAGTGGTGAATTTTGGAACCTGGTTTTTGTTCAGTTTCCCTGTCTCCCTCATCATGTTGGTCCTGACTTGGTTCTGGATGCACTGGCTGTTCTTGGGGTGCAAGTGAGTACAGGTTGTTCAAGATGCATGGGTTACAAAAGCAGGGCATCCGTGGCTCTTCTAGAACATATCTCATAAAGACGTTTCCAGTTGCAAATGACAAAAACCATGGCAAAACTTCCTTCTTCTTGCCAGAACAATTACCAGTGGAAATCTTATTGCTTAGCTGTGCTGCATAGACAGCAGTACAGCTATTGCTGCTTGAGAGTGAAGCGCCAACGTATTGTTGATGGAAATCCTTACTATGCATTCAGCTGATCTTTTGACTCTCATGATCATGAGGATCCTGTTGTGGACCAAAAGTCTTGTTAAAAATTCTTTTGGAAAAGAACAGCTTAAAAGATGAATGGAGAAATAACTGCAGATGAACAAGTTACTTTTCAGATCTGCCCCTAGCTCAATGAAATTAATGTTAGACCAGTTAAAATTAAAGGTAAATAGACTCCATATAAATTTCTCTTCAAAGTGGAAAGGACTCACAGCCTAAGGGACAAATACCTTTTGATACCAGTAAGTCCCTTAGCCCCAAAATAAGAACAAGGCTCAGTCTCCTACATCATTTATACCACATTTTCTCTTTGCAGAAGCACTCAGCAAAGTTAATGAAAATTGACTAAATGTGTGCATTTAGAGTGGATTAGTTAATCTGCATTAAACTGTGGTGCAGACATATTTGCTCAGAATTAAAGTGGCCTTAATTTGATTTAGTTTATGCTTAAAAGCAAGCTGAACTGACATCACTAATTTATTTCACCTAAGACAATGAATAAAATGATAATGACTTCTGCTTGCTGCTGACCTTGACTAGATCTGAAGAGGTAATTTAGAGGTGAATAGCTCCCTGTCCTCTCAGTTGGTGTCCTGAACCTTCTAGTTCTAAATTAAAAGACTAAAATAAGTCCTTTTTTTTTAATCTTAAGAGGAAACAGGCCCTAACATGACCTCAATTACTCCTTTTTTTAAAAAAAATAAATATAATTGAAATTCCACATTGCATCCAAGACCTCATGCTGATTAATGTTCTAAATAATACCAGAGACTGAAGAATTGACTTCTTGAGAAGTACTTGTTGATTCCAAGCCTCCTTAATCTCTGACTCCTGTTCACTGCAGTTCATTAAAGAACATACTATGTTAGGAGCTTGGCTACAATACTCTGCCTTCACATGCTCCTAAGCTTAGAAACACTTACAACATGTTGAAACAGCTGCCTAATGCCTGTGCACAAATATTTACTGAATTCCCATAATGTTCATGTTCTTTTCCTGGGAAGCTCAGTGTCATTAATCTTTGGAAACAAATTCTTTCTTGGCCCAGTTGGACATGTCAAACTTGCTTTTTACGCTCTAGACAAGGTCAAAGGGGAAGGATAGTGGCCCCATCAAATGATTTTTGCCAGCACAGCAGAGCTAAGGGTAGAATTGTTACTATAGAACTGGCCATTATAAACCATATAGCTCTTCTCTTCCAGCAGCAGCATTACTCCTGGTGGATTTTACCGGAGTCTAACAGCAAGGTTTGCAAAGAAATTTAAATACTTGCAGGTGCAGGGCAGTGCCAAGTGCACTAAAAACAATGTCATATAGGTGCCCATTTACACGTTAAATGAAAAAGCCTGTTTAAGACTTTATGTTAACCAGAGACTGCCTGCCTCTTGAGCTACGCAAATTCCTTTCAGAATCTGGCCTAAGCCAGAGATGCAGAGGGAGATTGTAGTTCATGGTTTGGCCAGTGCTGTGGCATGGATCTCTAGTGGGACACCAAATGAGTAACAGGAACTATAAAAGCAGACCCTCCTGCTCCCAGGGTGCTTCAGCCACTGAAGTCCCTGCTGCTGCAGCCTATTTTAGACTGGCGCAGCTGCTGAGGTTTGTCAACCCACTCCACGCCTCTGAGTGACAGAGGGTACAGCTGGAGGAGAAAAGCAGAGATCTGTGGCTCAAAGCACAGCAAAGTGATGCTACTGGAAAGAATAAAAGGAAAAAGTTGAAGTGAGTTTGGAAGTATCTTAATCAGGAATGTCCAGGCTTTGTTATCGTATGATGGCAATCTGAATAAACTAAGGGCTTCATCTAAATTTCATGTAAAGGTACAGCAAGTTTAAAAGTATTTGGCTATGAAATGTGTTTGTGCTTTTATGTCCCTGGCAGAAGTAGAGGCATTTTTTTCACCAGGACACAACACCAGGCTGATTGTCTTGGTTGTTGTGGCAATTTGGTGCAACACTGATTGTGCCTGATTTAGAAACAGCTAGCATTAGTAGAAGCAGACTGGTCATGAAAGCTAACAGGATTTGCAGCACAGCTTTCCCTCATTGCTTACAGTGAATCCTGAATTCAAGTCAAATCCGGGCTCAAAACTGTTGGACAACCCTGATCCAAATGGAACACATACAGTTCCCCCCATTAAAAAAATCTGTTGCTAGCTAGCTTCTGCCACAGTCTTTCCATATAATGACAGAAATTAGCCACAGCCTTTGGAAGTTTCTGGCACTAGAAAACTCTGGCCACTGCCAGCTGTTTGAGGAAGCCTGCACAAAGGGAGCCCAGCCTCAGCTCAAGATGGCTCAGTCAGTATTATTCAGAGCACCCTGGGGACCCTCCTACCATGTCTAGGATTGATTCTCAGAAGATATGGAAACTAGACTATGCAAAGATCACATGCAGTAATAATTTCCCTTCCCATTGCCATCAGGCCTTGCCCCAGTCACATCTCCTCCTAACAGCCCCTGGTAACTGGAATTTTCAGTTTGCCTCGTTGTTATTTTTTATTACTTTTTTTCTTTCATTTGGTGCTTTTGTCTGATTTTACTGTGCTATCTACCTCAGTTTTAAAGAGACCTGTTCTTTGAGCAAGAAGAAGAAGACCAAACGGGAGGAAATGTCAGAGAGAAGAATTCAAGAAGAGTATAAGAAACTGGGAAATGTTAGGTAAAACAGACCTTCCTTCCTCAGGAACTTGCCTCTCTAGGAAGGACCATTCTCTCATATTGCCCTTCATGTTCCTTTGGCTCATGTAGATTTTTCTTAAACTGTCAGCTCTCTCTCCTCCTTTCCAGGATAGGAGTAGAATTAAATGCCAAAATGAACAAAATAAAAGACTTTGTTACAAGCATGCATTTATTTATTTCTAAAGAAAAAGGAAATAAAAGGAAAGATTAAGGTTTATACCAAAGTCTGAAGGCCAGCTGAGTCAAGGCTATATCATTAAAGGACTCCCCCCTTTCCAATTCAGGCACATAGTTACGTTGATAGATAGAAGTTCAGTTAGCAAAAGGCTTTGCATCTATTTCCCATGCCATGAGATGTCCAGCCCTCAGAGTTGTCCATGATCTTTATTCATGGTGGCAAAAAATGGCTCTCGAAAAGATTGTTTTGCAAGATTTTCATTTTCAAAAGGGATGATACCTCATAAAAAGTATTCTTCCCAAAGTATTTTTGTGTTTTTCAACTGAAATGTTGACAGATCATCTTGATATGTACGATCAACCCTGAATCCAGACTTGTTCAGACTGTGCTTAAATACGAAACCACACTTAATTTACATCTATCCTAAATTAAAACTTAGTATCCTCAAGTCACCTTATATTTATTCCATGTATTTAAAATATATATGCTAACTTACATTGTCATTTGCTCTTACATTTTCTACACTTTTAAAAAATGCAATGAAATGTGTTTATAGTGGAATAGTAATACGACCTTTACCTTGTTGACACATTTAATCAGATAGTAATGCAAATACAAAAAAAAGCATTTATAAATATTTTCCTTCAGGTCTTGCCTACAAATGACTGAATTGTAAATAAAGATGGATATTTTTAGCCTACTTTTTTACTGGGTTTAGAGGTTCTTAGCTAGAAGCCAAATGTAGAATTGTTTAATTCAAACTAATTTTCCTTTCTATTTTCTGTATGGTTTTTGCCCTTTTTTTGGAACCAATTTCTACTTTCTTACTTCTGGAATTTGCTTTTAGGTTTTCAGACAGATTCAAATTAATTCAGACTTATTAATTCAGACTTAATTCAGACAGATTTAAAACCTATCCGTTTTCTTTTTTTGCTTTTATTTCTAGCTATCCTGAGATGGTGACTGGGTTTTTCTTCATTCTGATGACCTTGCTTTGGTTTACTCGTGAGCCTGGCTTTGTACCAGGATGGTCATCTTTTTTTGAGAAGTAAGTGAAACTCCATAAACAATTGCACAGGAATATGGCCTTGCTTCTTCTGATTTTTGGCCTTAAAATATCATCAGCCACTTTTAACAATGCAGTAAAAAATAAAGTCTTTCCTCAAAAATTATGATTTTTGCTTTGAAACTACATCTGTTCACATGGTAGCAAATGGTATTTTTCTCAGTAAGCAGAGTGAATTAAGTAGAGAAAATAAAAGAAACCCATTTAAAATGTAAAGAAATAGGAGGGTCAGATTCTGAAGTTAAAGCTTTTTAGTGAATTCATAGAGCAGCTGTCAGTGGAATAGATTGCAAACATAATTCAAATTAATTTTTTTCAGCTTTATTTTGAAAAAATAATTATTGACAAAAAGTGTATGTTTCTGAAGAGAGATTATACCAAGAAAAAGTCCAGGCCAATTAAATATTACACAGAATGATCACTGAAGCAAATATTTTTTTCTTTTATTTTAAAGAATGTTGAAAAAAAAATGTATTAAAACTATCTACAACACACAATGCATATCAAAGAATAAGTGATGTGAACTTAAATTTTATGTGCATTTCTACCACATAAAATTATTTTAATTTTCTATCCTAATTTTGACAGAAAAAAAAATTCTAAATTTGGATTTTCTGAAGATCTCTGGAGTTTGACATTCCTCAAAACACTTTGTAAGAATGAGTTTTAAACATTTGATTTAAAATCAATCTACAGTTCATTTCCAAAAGATCATTTGGGTTTGGCTTTTTCCCAGAATGTTTTTACTGTTTTCTGCTTCTAGAAAACACACTCTTTTTCTGAACCTCTGAGTTAACAGATTTGTAAACCAAGAGGGATTTAGTTTTTTTTTTTTCACTGCAATGTTAAAAATTGTTGAGCAATGACTGAACTTGGCTACAGGAGTCAGTTTAATCATAGGGGAAAAGCCCCAATTTGTATCCTTGATAAGCAGATGTATTTTTCTAGTGGGCTGTTGGCAAGACTTCAGATGTGGAAATGCAACTTCACCTGCAATAACCTGCCTGCAGCCATGCACCTTGTTTGGAAATGTTTCTATTAGTGTGTTTTTAATGATAACCCCCCTCTTTCTTTCCTAGGAAAGGTTACCGGACTGATGCCACTGTCTCTGTATTTCTTGGTTTCCTCCTTTTCCTGATTCCAGCAAAAAAGCCATGTTTTGGAAAAAGGGAAAAAGGTGAGGAGGATGCAGCAAGAAAGAGATCTGGCACATATTTCAGTGCCTTTAATTACATTTTTCTGTTCTCTGTAAAATGTACCAAGAAAATATTTTTATTGCAAAAGGTCTGAGTTCAGTTTCCAGCCGTTCCTACATCAAACTGCTTTTTTTTGTTGCTTTAACTCATCCTGCAGATGATAAACAGACCTTGTATCTGAGGCTACCATCTATTCCGTGTTAACAGAGTTATCAAAACTTAGGACTGAGCTTCAGGAAAGGTTCAGCTAGAGTTCCATATAAAGAAATACACTGCAGATCGGCTGAAGATAAGCTCTAGTAAATAATGTGGCCATCACTCATGCAGCAGAAACCATTGACAATGTCATAAAATAAACACAAAAGAGGCCAGTCAATGTCAGAGAAAGTTCCAATTTTGCGTAATGCTTCTCTCATCTTCTTGATAATAATAATGATTGTTATTTCACATTCACGTTTGGGTAGCACTCGGTCGTATTGATCAGTTTGCTGCGCTAGCCTTTCAGCAGTCCTGTATGAAAATAGAGCTGCCTGCACAGAGCATTATGTAGAGATTACAAATGTGTATATATATGTTTATTTTTTATACTGACATATATAATGCAGCATTTAGGAAAAATGACACTCTCTAAATCCCACTTCAAGAAAATACTCAGACATCTAAAAATATAATGTCCTTGGGTAGAACCTAGGGACATAAATGCGCTTTATCAAGCTTCATGGCCTACTGGAGAGAGAAAATACCCCATTGTAACTCCATCTTTGTAGTCTACAGATAATTTGCACATGTGTATATACAATAGAGCACACGGTCCCTCAGAAAGCTATAGAATGAAACACAGGGGTTTAAAACTATTCAAATCAATAGAGCAGCAAAAGGGAAGTCAGGACATTTGGAATTAATGTGCTGCATTTTCTGAGGTCGAGCTAACCAGAAAAACAGGTTACATGCTACTTCTTCACCTCTCTCACAGATCTCAGGATAACTCCCATGGATATTACATCATACCTACTAGAGTGAATCATAGAATCATTAAGGTTGGAAAAGACCTCTAGGATCATCAAGTTCAACCTTCATCCCAACATGTTCCTTACCACTAGACTATGTCCTGAAGTGCTACATCTACTCTTTTTTTTAACACCTTCAGCCACGATGACTCCACCAGCTCCCTGGGCAGCCTGTTTCAATGCTTTACCACTCTTTCAGTAAATAATTTCTTCCTAATATCCAATCTAAACTTCCCCTGGTGCAACTTGAGGCCATTACCTCTTGTCCTGTCTTTAGTTACGTGGGAGAACAGGCCAACACCAGCCTCACCACAACCTCCTTTTAGGTGGTTGTGAAAATGTGAAGAACTTTTAAAAAGTATTTCAGTGTAGCACTGGTCATATATTTGCTTTATTTTGATACAGGAGTTGGTGAAAGGTCAACAGACATTAACACAGTGGATCCCATCATTACCTGGAAAGACTTCCAGAAGACTATGCCCTGGGAGATTGTAGTGTTGGTTGGAGGAGGTTACGCCTTAGCAGCTGGATGCAAGGTACTGATTTACATTTTATCCTCCTTCCTAAAAGAATTATAAACCTGGACTTTCATCCCTTTATATGCTCCCCAGTTTGCATTTACAATGTGGATACTTTCAAACCTGCATAAAACTTAGTCCTTACTCCCTGCGCTCAATGGGCAGCTATCCAACTAACAAAAAGATAGGGCTCAAGTCAATTGTGTAAGCATCTGCCATTTCAGATGCTCTAGGATATCTAGATATTCCTACAAGGCTGGCAGGCATGACACAGGATCTCAGGGAGACCTCACACTTTCTCAACTAGCAGCTAACCAGATAGAGGAGGAACACCTTGGCTGCCACTGGGTGCTTCTCTTTAGGCAACTGAGTCAAGCTTCTAGCACTGACTGGACAAATCATACTCTAGGCTCTACTCTAGGACTACTCTACAGTAAGTCATCTACACTCAGTATAAATCATGAATACACATCTAGCCCTCCTATGGACTACCTATAGGAAGACAACTAAATTTGTGTATTTTAGTCTCAAAATGAATTCTACCCTGACTGTGCAATCCTTCATCACCAATTTGCAATACTCCACATGCTGAAGAAATAGGGAAAATCAGCCAAGGTGTTTTTTAATGTTATTAACTGCCATATGTATCTCTTAGTTACTATGAACAGATATTTATTAGGCACTGCAGTAAAATCCAGTTCACTGAACAAAAGGAAATGCAGAAAGCATTGACCTAAACATTGCTTATTTGCTGGTGGGTTTCTCTGATGCAAAGTGCCCCAAAGAGAAGAATCTGCATTACAAACATACTAAGTGTTTAGTAATTCTTGCACTTTGTCCTCTCCCCAGACCTCTGGCCTCTCTACGTGGATTGGACGCCAAATGCTCTCCCTGAGCAGCCTTCCCTACTGGGCTGTAACTCTGCTGGCCTGCATTTTGGTGTCCCTGGTAACAGAGTTTGTTAGTAATCCAGCAACCATAACCATCTTTCTGCCTATTTTATGCAGCATGGTGAGTAAAAACAATGACATTTTCAGTCTGTCATTCTATATTGGAATAGCAGTTACAGAAAACTGTCATTTTTTTTCTTTCATGTAATGTGAGGCAGAATGTAGGTCATGTTTCCTTATTATAACAATTTTATGAGATTGTCCCAAAGTACATTATATGAGTAGCTCTGAGCTAATATGGTCAGATGAAAACAAGCAATTATGTTTGTATGGCTTAGGAGTTCAAATTTACCTCTCTTCCATGCAGAAAGAGACTGTCTTAGAGAGAAATTTAGAGCAGCAATCTACTTTTAGTAGTCTGAACTGCCATTTTAAGGCAGTCTCTCTTTTTTGACTGTAAAAGTAACCTGGAGACACTTCCTTCTACAAATTGAAGTTAGCCTTGTGAATACCCTTTCCTTTTCCTATGAGATAAAACTAGGTCACAGAAATGTAAATGAAAATGCTAAATTTCACCACTACTGAAGGTTGCAGTGGAGGATCATTTCTTTAGAGCAATGTAGAGGACATTCCACCATCACTGCCTTCTCACCATGAGAGTTTGTTACTACAGACAACTAGATTTCTTAGCTATCATTCAGAAGGACTTTACATAATGGTCTCAGTATCTTCAGCAACTGAAGGAAGTAAGTTCTTGTCGTGGTCGGGTGCACAGAGGTTGCGCAGAGGTTCTTCATATCAACTTATTGTGACTTCCCTTGGATGAAGACTGAAGTGTCAGTCAGTGTTAAGATCCAAAAGGTGCAACACAGAATGACACAGAGAACAAGCAAGAGAAGAGCAACAGCAGTGTAATAGTAGCAATCTCCACCCTCCATGTGAAATGTCTCAAGAGAAATCCCTGGAGTGAGACCAACTCCAAATTATAGCACTAATCTAAGCAAAAAAAAAAAAAAGGCTTACCAACTAGGGAGGTGGGATTCACAGAATCTTACCTTCACATAAAGCAGAGAGGGTCCTTTTATCCTAATTGTGAGCAGTGGCTTTTATTGGTTAAGTGAAACACCTCTCTCTTTCTCTCCTTCCAGTCTGAAACCCTGCTTATCAACCCTTTATACACCCTGATTCCTGTCACCATGTGTATCTCATTTGCGGTGATGCTACCAGTGGGTAATCCTCCAAATGCCATTGTCTTCAGTTATGGGCACTGCCAGATTAAAGATATGGTGAGTCCTCAGACTGGGTACATCCTCCCATGCTTCATGCAACTTCAACACCTTGTCCCCACATCCCGCAGCCAATAATAATAAAAATTATATTGGTGCTAATATAAAGTCATATTAATCTGCATTGTTGTTGTGTGACTGAGCTGTCATGTCACATCGACGTATGTGCTGCAGGATACACATATTTCTCATTTTTCTTTTTTTAATTAATGCAATGGTCTAAAGAAGTATCAAGGAACAGGAGTACACAATCCTTTGTATAGACCTGTTAAGACAAGCAAGGGAGAGCATGAGAAATTAGATTGATCACATAGTAAGTCATGTAGTTATGACCCTGCTATGTGTGGTCTAACTCCCCATTCTGATTATCTGATTGAGAAGTTCAAGTGACAAACTGAGCAGTTTTCCAATGAGCTGCATCAGCCTCTGACTATCATTCTGAATGCTTCCACAGCGTACACTGATAAATAACACTCACTGTGCTTTTTTGAGTCTAGAAATCAGTATACATAATTTACCACTCTATATACAAAGTAGTATACGTACATACATACACTCTACTGCCACCTTTTTCCCATGTTAACTGTTTTTGACCAAGTTGTCATTGATTGTACTCTGATACATTTTGCTTTTGTAGGTGAAAGCTGGCCTGGGTGTCAATCTGATTGGCCTGGCTGTTGTCATGGTGGCAATCAACACTTGGGGAATTAGACTCTTCCAGCTGAATACTTTTCCAGAATGGGCAGCAGTCAGCAACGTCACTAGTCAAACATAATCTCCACCGAACAAAAAAAAAAAGAAAGAAAAGAAAAAAAAAAAAGTGCAAGACCAAAGTGAGTTAGGAGAAAATACTAAACCTACATTGCACACATGAAAGAAAGGAGAAAACTTGTGTATATACAGAACCAGGATCCATAGCAAAACCATGAAGAAAATCCACAGTGAAGTCTTCTGTGTAAGCTTTTCAGTTCTGAAAATCAAGAGTTAAAAGGAGAGATTACCTTTGCTCTGTTGTTGCTTTCCCTGTGATACTGGGACTCTGAAAAAAACCTCTCCTCCAAATTCTCTGCCTATGGCTTTTTCATGCCCTAGAACAACTATGTAGCACTTGTAAAACAGGTGATAGAGGACTCCAATGACAGAAGACAAGTATACATACACTGATGTACTCAGTAGTAGGATATTCAATCCTACCATTGACTCCTACAATGAATGAATGGTCTTATTCCCAAATCCAGAGTTTTATAAGCCTGCTTCTTTTAAGGGCAAATTATTATTCTTCATTTGAGGTGATTCATCACTGTGTTGGAAAAAGCACTTTCCCATTCAACCTATATGGCCTGGACAGAAATACAGCTGTCAACTACCAGCTACAGCACTTCAAAGGGATAATAGAAACCATCAAACGGACAGGAAGGACAAGCCTCCTCAGAAGGAGAATGTTTTTTTTTCCACAGCACTAGTACAAAGTTTCCAATATTGCAGTACTTGTAATCTCTGCTTTGGAAGGAAGAGTTTCAGAAACAGATGGAAAGTTTTGTTCAATACCTTCTTTCCTTATCATTGTACTGCAGTGGAAACTTTTTCAGCAGGGGAAGCAGTGACCAGCAAAACCTTAACAGGCCAACAGACCCATTGCTCTCCTCTCTTTTTGACTGCTGTTTAGACAATTAAGAAGTTATGATTCCGCCAACAAAGTACAATCTCACCCAAGATGGCACTCAGTGCTGCTCCATGAGTAAGAAGGGAGAGGGCTGAAGTGGAGCGGTGCTGCTCTATCTCCTCACTGTGCACATTCACTTGGACATCACATCCACCTGCTCTCTAGCAGCCCAGAGAACAGGAACTTCAAAATGTAGGAAACTGTGGCACAGAGCAGGTAACAACCAAACCAAAAGGCCAATCCCTTTATTATCCACAAAGTGAATGCTCTGCCTTTCTGACTGGATCTCTGTGATACTCAGTAAACCTTCTCTTGTGTTATGTCCTGGTTTTAATTATTTCTTTAATGTCAATGCATTTAAGCTGTATATTAGGATGATTAGATCTCACGTAATCACATTCTTTATATATATACTTTAATGAATTTTTATGCTTCCTACTTATAATCTAGGCACTCTAGATGTTAGTGTGAATGTCTATTCTGCAAAAATAAAATGTCAATAAAATAAATTATTCATTACTGCACATTCTGGTGCTCTATGAGAATATAAATAGGATATATTTCACCTCATAACTCACCAAGCCCTTAGGGAAGTAGTGTTGAGACAGCGGGAGGTGTTGGTTTAGTGCTTCTGTCAAAACAGAGGGATCCCACAGACTTGACTTGGAAGTAAACAGATACAGTAAGAGGTCATGGGTTGGCAGAGGGGGAGTAAAATGGGAAAATCACAAAAGCATGTGTTAGCCCTTGCACCAAAAGCAGGAGGCAGCATCCTTTAGCAAAACAATTGCTATTCATAATAGTTCCTGTAAAACTGGTTTTGAAAAACAAAGTATTTCTGTGAATCACAGGCTCAGAGTACCCCCATGCCCTCCTAATCCATGAAACAAGACCTCAGCCTCACTTTTTCCACTCTTCTCACTTCCCCAGTTCCTGTATTCCCCCCATCCTGAGCCTGCTGCTCTGCTACACCCCAGCATATAAAACTCATGCCTTCCTGCAGTATCCAGACCCTGCACACCACTCTGGCTCCCCTCTCTGGGTGTCTTCCTCCTGCCCAGCAAGCAGCTGCTGCTGGCCACAACCCCCAACAAGGTGCTCAAAGCAGAGGTGCCCCGGCCTCCCTGATGGCACAAGCTATAATTGCCCAGCAAGCTGCATGAAGCATCGAAGCTGCTGAAGCAGGAAAGAGAGGCTGCAACGCCTGTCCACCAACATGGGCAACTTTCTCCAGGAACAAGCACTTCGGTGGGTGGGGGTGTCTGCAGTATCTGGGGGTCCTGTCCCCATGCACAACAAGCAGGACATCTCTTTGTTCATAGTCCCTAAAGTTACTTTTGACTGTTCTCCCGCTGCCAAGAAACTCTTCCTGGGATGCTCTCTTCCCAAGTCTTTAAGAAGCTGCTCTGCGTTTCTGCTGTGCACTCATCTTCTAATCCTTTCCGCTTCATCCACCACCATCTTCAAATTGCCTAGCTGCTCGGCAACAAATCACTCTCCATCCTCCTAATACTTATTTCTCAGCTCCCATCAGGCCTTGCTACCCCATACCTTTCCCAGAGGATATGAACATAGGATATTCTCATTTGCAAGAGAGAAGAGCAGCTGGCATGCCAATCAGCTTTAGGGAGATCTAGGATGACTCACAAGTCAAACCGGGTGGCCACTAACACTCTGCAGTAATCACACCAATAACACTAGGTAAATGGAAGTTGCTTGGTGCTGTGTTGCACATCTCAAGCAATATTTCTTCAGAAACATTTTCATCAGTCTCTGGCATAGTTTGTGTCTCATAAGATTGGTGCAGAGAAGTTTGGAGTGGACTCAGGCAAGGAGTTTTCCCAGCAGCCTGCTCTCCTGTTTCAGTGCTCTCAGCACACTTCCATGTCCACAGCTGCTGCCACTTGCCTCTGCCACGTCCCACCAGGCATCTGCAGGAAGGCAGAGCACTGTGTTGGCCCTTTTTCCACATCAGGTCAAGTCAGTGCACGCACCACAGCCAGATTTTGCCCTTAGATGTATAATTCCCCACTGAAGACATAAGAAAGTACATGAGAAAATATTTAGTGAAAGAATCTGAATATTGCAAAGGAAAATAGCAGCAGATGAAGAAAAAGCTTAGGGTTGGGCAAGCTGCATGGCTCATACTGTCAAAGCAATGGGTGCTGATTGCTACTTTCTTTTTTTATTAAAATAAATGGCCAGGGGACAAAGAAGTGGGAAATTTTCACTGATAATTTATAGGATACTGTCACTCAGTTTCAGATTTGTCACTACCAATAACCAAAGCTGAAGTATTTTCTTCAGAGAGAAGATAAGCCTGACTTCATAATAAGTGATTTCCAGATGCTTTCAACATTCACCACATACATCAAGTACTAAGAACAAGTTTTGCTTTCAGCCCAGAACTGAGTATTCCGAAAAGTATAATCACGTTAACTAGCAGCAGTATACTATTTTATCTTACAGTTTTATATTACCTTTCACTAGAATCCTATTAAGTCTACACATGTATTTAACTGAAGCAAACTGAAGGGATTTGTACTGAGCAATTCTTCATTCTGTAGCTGATAGTGTTTTATCTTGGGGAAAAAAGTAGAGCATGATAGTTGTATTTAATACTTGTACACAGGTTTCCCAGTTGTCTCTGGGTTGCAAAAAATGTGAACGGTAGAATTTAAAACAGGCCCCCCTTTTTTTTTTCATACATTGATTAGCATCTTACTACTTGGGTTGCATCTTTGAACTCAAAGGTGCAAGTTGTCAGAGAAGGGCTTTAATCAGTGTGATGAAAGGTTGCAGAATCCCCATTTTCACACAGAAAACCAACAGTATGTTCTGCCCCAGCATCTGGGCTCACAGGATAGGAGAGTTACTAGTGAAATTATGGTGAGTCAGTGATTTACAGCAATGGAGTATTTAAGTATTTTCCAGATGTATTAAAGACTAAAGCCAGAATCAATTTTGTTGGGAACACCTACTCTGAAGGAAATTTATGAAATGTGTTTTATTTTTCAAGAAAGTAAATTTGGTCACTTGTGATTTATTTATGTTTCAGGTGAAAAGGCAAATAAACTCCACAGCTACTTTATCTCAGTACAAATTCAATAAAAATGACCTTGGCTTGGGACTTTGTAAAGTAAATCTTAGCATCTACCACTGAGGAGTGTAACAAATAGAACTAAATATCTCTTTCTTCTCCCTCTGAGGCAAAAATAAAAAGAGCTGTACAGGAAAATTCTTTATGGAGTTTACCAACAACATATGCACTCTGGTACCCACCACCACTTCCTAATATTCAAAATAATTCTTCATCACACACAGCAGATAATGATTTTTACATAGGAATACTAATTCACAGTCATGTTTCTGCAAACACAGATATAACCTAGGCTTATGAAACCAACTCCTTACTAATTCTGAAAATTCCAGTTTCTTCTTTTGAAACATTTCAGTTTCAGCAGTAATCTGAGGGCCATCTGTAATCTGAGCTGACAGTAGTCCGAGCCCTTCAAAGCACAATTCCAGATGCTTGGCATGTATAGCAGACCTTTCCAAGAAAGCATGCATAGAGAAGTCGTAACAGCTGTTGGTGCACACAGCTGCCAGCATCACAGGACAAAGAACCACAAAGGAGAACCATAGCGGAAAAGGCAGTAAGTTTTTTGAGTGATACCACAACTCCCTGCAGCATCACCGCTGAGAAATGTTCTGTGCTGCCAGATCAGCACCATGTTACTTATCAGAAATCACTGTGAAGAGTGATACTGTACGTTAACAAGAGTCATGTGTCTTTACCTGAATTCATAATAAAAATTTCTGATGTAGATGATGCTACCCAGTGTAAACATATAAAGAACAAGAGTTGGCTCCATTAAATTTTCCCCTGCCCTTGAGTAATTCCTCTGTAGTATAACCCATTTTTACAGAGGGCAGCTGGAGCTACTAGTGATTTAACTGAGCTGAATGGGGTTGGGAAAGCCAACACCAGGGCCCCGAGTGCCTTAGTGGCCCTGGCCAGCCTCACCCACCCTTACCTTCTTCCTTTGGGCCCATGAGCCCCAGTTAAGCACAGATCTGAAGCTCCAGGCTCCTATCTGCCTTTGGCCTTGTCCCTTGGATGGATGCTGAGACCATGCTCTATTCTCATGTCCAACTCTCTGGCCCCATGCCCTTTGGTTCAACAGATTCTTGGGATGGACCTTAGGCCTGGTTCGCCACTTTGCTATGCCTGGGTCTGACAACAGACCCTGCTGCCAGTCACTGGTGCTGCCTGCTGTGTGCAGACCTGTGGGGCTGTGCCCTACTGGTGAGGACACTGGCTGCACTGGGATGACTCTTGGCTCCTGATTTTGTAACAAGAAGGGCCTCTACAGGCATACCAGCTGCAAAAGGAAATCTAAAGAAATGCTAAGGGAACTGGCTGATGTCATTGTGAGACCACTATCTATTGTCTTTGAAAGGTTATGGTAATCCAGGGAAGCAACTGAAGACTAGAAGAAAGCAAATGTTACTTACAGGTCAGGCCCCAGCACTTCATCTTTATTTGAAGTCTGGTGCCCAGGAAACTAATAATTAGCTTTCCTGTTTGGCATTTTGTACATTTTCAGTATTGACCCTTTACTGTATGTTGTGGTTTAGGCCCACCCAGCTGGCAACAAAGGAACCACGCAGCTGCTCACTCACTCTTACCCCCTTCCAATGGAATGGGGAGGAGTGAATACAACATAAGGCTCAAGAGTGGAAACAAAAGACAGGGAGGGCTCACTGAACAATTATAATCTCAGGCAAAAGACAGATTTGACCTGGGGAAAAAATTTTAATTTCAACAAAACCATCATCAATTCACCAACTGAACCAAAGTAGGACAGTGACAGATACAACTAGACATCAAATACACCTTCTTCCCACCCCTCCCTTCATCCTGGGCCCATGTCCCGAAGCAGCACAGGGGGACAGGGAATGGTGTTGGAGTCAGTCCCTGTCAATTCCATGTTTTTTTCTGCTGCTCCTTCCTCCTCAGGATGAAAACTCCTCATAGTCCTCCCTTGCAGCAACAGGCATTCCTCCCACAGAAGACAGTCCTTCACAAACTTCTTCTGCCAGTGTAGGTTCCTTCTGTGGGTAACAGTCCTTCCAGAGATGGACCGCTCCAGTGAGGGCATCCCTCGGAGTCACAGGCTTTTTTGGGATCAGTTCGCTGCTCCACCATGGAGTCTTCCATGGGCTGCAAACAGGATTCTTCTCCACTTGATCTCTAAGGGATGCAAGGGCTCAGCCTGCCATTTTACATCACAAGATAACAGTCTCAATCTACAGTAAATATTTAAGAAGTCTTTTAGTAGCTCATACATTCCTTTCTTCCCCTTTTGCCTTGAATCTTCAGCTCCTAAGACACATCTCAAAAGAATCAATACATGAAATGAATACAACTGTGTATTTTAGCTGGCAATTCCAGCTATTAACAATGGCATTTTGAATGTGAAGAAATTCCCAGTACCCATGTTAAGTGGGAAACTTGCTTCTAGGTGTCTTGAAGATGCATTCACCCTTTGCAACCTGCTATGACACCACTGTATCCAAAGTCCTCTGAGCTCTCAGCAGCAAGCTCTGCATCACGCAGTCACTACCTGCGTGCACTCTCTGCCCTCTGAAATATAAGGTTAACCTTTAGTCTCAGGCTGAATCAGTTAGGTAAAATGTGTTACACAGTAGTTGCAAAGTCAACAACAACTGTTACAATGTTATCCAGCTCTCCAGCTTATTATGCGGGACAAAAAAGTCAGCTTGAGCTAAAATGGAAAGTGTTGCAAACAGCGTGAAACATTTAAGAAGTCTTGTCTTTAAAATTAATAAGCATGTATTGTTTCTACAGCACTACAGCTGTAGCTGGTTCACTCCATTGTCTGATAGGAAAAAAAATTCCTAACATCTGCTTGGAATGCTCAGCTGAAAGTTTCAGCTCCAAATTACACTTTTAGAGTAACACAGGCCTGTTTAGTAACAAATAGAGATTTTGAATACTATTTTCGTTCTCATCTCCATGTAAAGGAAGAGAAGAATATAAAGCATGTTTGAGGAAAGAAATAATCCAGTTTTAAACGCTATCATAATTTTATATGACAAGCAAAGAAATATGAATGGGTTAGAGCCAGTATTTTTCAATACTCTGCTCAAGAACTGGGAAAAAAAAGAGCATGGGGTGGAGGGGAAGGAAGCTGGGGAAAATTAACTTTATCACATTCACAAAAGCATTAGAATAGCTGTGCAGTGCTGTCTCACTCTATGGGAAGGTTTGTGTGTGAAAGACCGCTCCTTCGGTCTGGTCTGAAGTCTATGAAAGCTAATAGAAAACCCTTTCAAAGACCTGGGTGTACACTACTACTTTAGTAATAGCTAAACCTCGCTGTACTTTATCTGTGAAGTCTCTCCCCCAGGCACATTCTTGGTATCTTCAACACATACTGCTACCGCAAGGTTCTGATAACTAATGTTAGGTGGTGAAAATCATCTCCCTGTTGGAGGTTTTGAGTGTTTACTACAGGGAAAGTTGGTAGCACGGCTACTACGATTGTCTGACTTGAGGTGCCTTTTAAGCTTGCCAAATATTTATTCATTGGCAAAGACTGAAAAATTTTATGTTAGCTACACATTTCAGGGTAAATGGTAAAAGGAAGGATGGGAAATTACAGGTGAAACATTTCTCATATATGTATTTATATTCCTTAAGAAAAAGAATCTGCAGATGATAAACACTTTCCTTAATTGCAGGACTGTATTTTGGAATAACTCTGCTATCACCAAATTTTGGAAGAGGAAATGAAATTCTGCAAATGTGCCTTTGCTGATTCCGTGAAAACTCCTGAGCTTGAAGTCCACTCAGATGTATCAAAATTAAAGGTTTTGGGGAAGAGGATGAAAATGACAGTGGGTATGTGGGGAGTCCTGTACTTAAAAGCTTTTATACTGTATTTATCTCAAACAGCACAGTGCACTGGGTCTACAGAGAAAAACAGTGCCCAAAACATGGGATTGTTCCCTCTGAATGTCTTTAGATCTGCCTAATGGACTAAATATCCACTAGAGAACAATGCACATCTTCTGGTTTAGTCTCCTCTGAAAGGAATATGGTTCATGTGCTCTACAGTTTTCCCATAATAAGAATGAAAACATGGTAAAAAGGACAATTCCCTTTAAATACACAACCTTTATCCTAACTGAAAACTAATGGTGAAGCATTCCAGGCATGTGTATTAGGTTTGTGTGGCAAGGTTTTGGTAGCAGGGGGCTACAGCAGAGTGTGAGGAGTTCTCCCCGTGAAATGTGTGACAAACCAACTGCAACCCCCATTCCTCATCCCCCTGAACCACTGTGGAGGAGGTAGAGAAAATCAGGAATAAAGTTAAGCCCAGGAAGAAGTGAGGGTTGAGGGGAAGGTGTTTTTAAGATTTTGTTTTTTCTCATTACCCTACCCTGATTAGATTAGTAATAAATTAAATTAATTTTTCCCCAAGTCAAGTCTGTTTTGCCTGTGACAGTAATTGCTCAATGATCTCCCTGTCCTTGTCTCAACCCATGAGCTTTTTGCTATATTTTCTATCCCCTGTCCAGTCAAGGAAGGGGTGCGATAGAATAGCTTTGGCGGGCACCTGGCATCCAGCCAGGATCAACCTACCACAGTATGCTTTAATCAAGAGCCTGAAGGAGTGGAGAAGTTCATTCTCTGCACTTGTTCCTCCCACTTGTCCGTAGCAGTCCATCATCAGACATTGTTAATAAAAGCAAGAATTCTTCTGGCACCTCTCTTTGTCCTTCATGTCCTGTAAAAGACTGTCAAGGGGACTCAGTGATTTAATCCACCTTAGAGAGTTAATAGGATTCTATTTTACAGAAAAAAAAAATAGTTGATAGATTGTTGAATTAATAAAACTTACATCTATTCAAATTGCTGCAATATTTTCTTCAGAATGTACAACAGAATTTGTGCAAAACTATCATTTCCAAAATCAAACTTTGCTTTCCACTTAAACAGAAGAGGACAGAACTACAATACAATCTCTATTTTCGCACACACCAGCGTTTTTAGTGGCAGCAAGAGATGAAGAGGAGCATACCAAACAAATAAGGGAGACAGCTGATAAATTATTCTAACCCTAAGAAAATACATGGTAGACAACTGAATGAAATGCAAAGGCAATGGGCTGAAGACCATGCGCAGGAATGAGGAAGTAACGGGAATACCAGACATGTTTGATAGAAATAACGAGCTCTGGTCCTTGTTCCCCATCAAGAGGCAATAAAAAAGCATACTTGGAACAGTTACACAAACTGGACTGTTAAGAACATAAAGTGAGTGGTTTGGATTCACAATGTAACTGCTGACCTCCAGTGCCTCGACTACCACTTATAGAAGATAACTCTTCTCTTTTCCATCCTCCCTATCAGTCCAGAGTCATCCTCAAGCAACCAAGAAGAGGTGAAAAGAGGAAGGGACAATTAACAGAGGAAAGAATGAATTGGAAATGTAGGTTAAAGCTGATGGCCTTTTATACTTTTTGACATCAGCCATGTTTGTGCAAAGTCTACACTGCTGGCAGTGGTTACTTAACATAATGCAAAAGGCAGGAGCTCCCACCTTCCCCCCAGGTTCATAGTTTGACAAATAAACTTTCCCATCTCCAATAATGGAACATGGATCTTAAGGACCATGAAGTACTGCTGCTCACAACAAATGACAAGAAACCCTGAAAGTTACTTCTTGATGCATTTAATTTATTTCGCAATGTTCTAAGAATTAGGGTTTTACAAAGTGTGAGGGACACATAGTAAGAGGACTCCAGTTGGGTCAGGTAAAAATGGGTTACAAAATATTAGGAAAAGCAATAACAAAAAATACAATCGATCTTATCCAGTCATGTATCAGCTGCAAATCCAAATTCTGAAACCCTTGAAAGTCAGTCCCAGGAAAAGCTCATGGTTGCTCTTTCAAAAGAAGGACATTCCAGTTCTAGGAGACTAAAAGTGGAGGAACCTCCCATGCCAACCCTCTACTTGATCTTTGTTGCCTGGAAGGTAAATTGCATCTTTGATGCACACGTAGAGGTGACCTGGGTAACTCTGCATTCTTAGGACTTGTCACTGGGAGGTTTCTTCTTAGCTTCCACATCCTTCTTAAAATCTTCAAGTTTCTTTGCAATGTTAGGAATCTTTAAAGACAAAACCAAAAAGCAAACAAAAACCATACAAATTAACAGAAAATCCTGAGATAAATAAGCATCAGCAGGAAAGACAATACCATAAACACAGCAAGAAATTCTATTAAGTTTAAACTGTTTTCCAAAAGATACTTGCTTCCAAGATCAGTTACCTTGCACAAAGGCTAAAAACAAAGCAACACCAAGCAAAGAGCAGACAAAAGCAGCTCATATGAAGCCTCAGAAAATATTTTAGATTGTTACGACTAAGTCAGCCAGTGGTGATGGGAACAGAAGGGAGGAAAAACACCACTTCACAGGAAATTTAGTAAGACCAGTCTGGCTTCCTCACTGAAAGAGGACAAACAAACAAGAATAAGCCGATTTAAACACTGATGCACAGGCTTTAATAATTACTTTTGGAGGGGAAATTAGATTGTGCTATACCGGTCACAAACCAAGAGAAAATAGATGTTCAAGAGCAGCAATTATGTTCTCAAGAAATTTATGAAGAAATACTTTTCCTGGTGCAGCTTGTGGGAACCAAAATTCCCCACTGGGGAATTCTATTGCATTGTAAATTGGCAACCTTTTGCAGCTTCACACCTGAATGAAAATTCAATTTACTGCTTGTGAACTTCAAAACTTTAGCTTTCTCTTGCAAATAAAAGCACTTTGATAAAGTAATCCAACAGTAAATTTTGACAACTTTTTTTTTTTTTTAAAAAGAAAAGCAGCAACTTTCAAGGGCAAGGAATAGATTATCTTATGACTCTAAAACTGGGAATTGACAACATAGGTATTTACAAGCTAACTGATTAAAATGAAAGTAAAGCAAAGTTCCCACTGGTAGTTGTGCTTTTACTTCCTACGTGATCTGAACACAGAGCAGAAGTCAATCCAAACTGACTGCAGTTCTCTCATTAGATGGTTTGAGACTGATAGTACAGATAATATTGTAAGTTCCCTGTCAAATATAAGCTCTGTTTGAGCAAATGAAATTTGCTCTGTTTGAGCAAATGAAATTAAGAGCTCAGCCTGTAACATGCCTGACATTTAAGCTAAACCAAAAGAACTCCACTGCTGTCTTAAGAACCCTCCATGTGCTTATAACTAAGCACATGAGGTCCTAACTCTGCAGCTGTATGCACATTACGACAAGTTTATCTTAGAAGCCATCTAAAACAAATTATCTTTGATACTAGCAATAAACTTACCATCTTCATCTTGCAAGTCAGTGTTACATTCCCAGGGATGGTTTCCTCCAAATCAGAAGTGCGTCTCCCTCTTGTGGCAATACTTTATTAGTGCTGCCAGAAAAGCACTGTACCATGCTTACCATACGCATTGATACAACCAAATATGAAAATGTAGTCATAAGAACATAACACTGTAAAACATATATTGGCAAGAAAAAAGCCAGCCTTTTATTAGTACTCTTACTGGAGTGACTGGACAGGAAGCATCACAAAAGTTTGTGCATGAGTAAGGAGCAAAAAATAAGAATTCTGAAAGCAAGATGACTTATAATACTGAAGACGAGATGAAAGCAAAACATGAATGTCAGAGAATTGAGCCCCAACAGCTTTTTTTTAGATTTCGTAAGAAAGGAAAAAAAATTATCTTAGATTTCATTAACTCCTCTAGCCTTTAAATAGCTAAGTGGCACTGCTTTTACTAGAGATTCTGCTGACTGCAGAAATTAAAAGCCTGTATTGAAGACTTGGCTCTAAATCTTCTTCTGCACTAACTCTCACAGTGAAAGATCTCTGTTCACTGTGAGGACTGAGGAAAAAAGTTCACCACCTTTTCTCACTGTGACAAAAGAAGGAAAGAAAGACTGCAGGCCAATACACTGAAGCAGGAGCAGGTGCTGAATTTTCAAAAAAAGCTGGCACAACTTATTTTCATTATTAGTACAGAAGACAGAAATTTCAGATGCTTTGAAGTATTGTAAAGTAACAAGCAGGTGGACTGAGTGGAAAACACTGCAAGCAGACAAGACTGAGTCAGGAAACCAATATTTTAGTGCCAGTACAATCCATGAGCAGCTGCTAAACCTCTTCAGTTGTTCCTGTCTCTACCTATGTAGATGCCTGTTTACCACCATACCTGTGCTCTAGGACTCCAAGACCAGTTAAGGCTCTGAGCATTACCCTATCACAGAGAAGATGTCAGAGGTAGTGTTTTTGTTCCATTTACATTTGAGCCTACCTGTAACTAAAGTCAGTAGAATCTGCACTTTGTTTAAATAAATTATCAAAAAAAAGACTGATTCAGTTCTGACTGAGGGAAAACAGCTTTATATTTTCAGTTCAGAATAGGTTTAACTCTGGGGATATAAGGATACTCACATCATAGTTCTGAGCCAGATACATTCCAACCACATTGCCAAGAGTAAAACCAAGCTAAAAAGGAAGAAAGGGAGAAAAGAACAGTTAACATCCTTGCACCAAAAGCATATTGGTTAAAATTCAAAACCAGGAATACTGCAAGTCATGTGAAGACTAAAATGTTTAAAGTCCACTCCTAATTAATTCTCCTTAATACTCCTACCTTTCTTCTGGAGAGGTGCAATTTTACCCATCTTCCTAATCAGAAAAACCTTACTATCATTTCTAAAATACAGAACAGTTGTATTTCCAATACACATCTTCAAGACTATTTTAATCACGCTATGACCATCTTTGTAAAATTCTTTGCATACTCACAAAGGTAGCAACTCCTATAAAATGGGAGCGATAACATCAGGGACCTATATATCATAGGGCTCTTGGTCCATGCCTGGAAAGCCTAAAGCAATACCCCACTAAAATGATGCTTCAGTACTGGAGAGGGACACACAGACAATGACACAACACAGTAATACACATTAAAAAAAAAATTCACATGCTTGGAAGTTGGAACAGAGGCTCTGATTCCAAAAATATCCCAGTATCACCTTAAAAAGTTTAAAATTAGAGCTCCTCCATCAGCTTAACTTGTGTAAGCCTGCTACTTCTCTTCTGCAACAATAAACAACTGTGTACCTACCAAGCCCCTCCAACCACAAAAGATTAGTTTTCAGCCAAACCCGCTCTGATCTAGGGGCTCCTCTAAGGCAGCAATGCACCATTGGTGCATGATCTCCTTTGACAACTGTGCAAATCTGTAGTTGCTAAAGGGTATTGGAGAAGATGCACCCTGGAAGGAAAGTGAGAGCAAAACAGAAGCAGGTTTCTGGCCAAGACCCTGTTTGCCAGTTGATGAAAATCCTCAAGTGTAACAATACTTTTGGAGTGAAAGAAACTCACAGAATCACAGAATGGTTTGGGTTGGAAGGGACCTCAAAGATCATCTAGTTCTGACGCCCCTGCCACAGCAGGGATACCTCCCACTAGACAAGGTTGCTCAAGGCCCCATCCAACCTGGCCTTGAACACCTCCAGGGATGGAGCATCCACAACTTTGGGCAACCCGTTCCAGTGCCTCACTATCTTCAGAGTGAAAAATTTCCATCTAATTTCCAATTTAAACGTACCCTCTTCCAGTTTGAACTCACTACCCCTTGTCCTATCACTATAGGCCTTTGCAAAAAGTCCCTCCCAGGCCTTCTTGAAGTCCTCTCTTCAAAGACAGGTGATGAGAGATTAGGAAAAAAATCTTTACTGTGAGGGTGGTAAGGCACTGGAACAGGTTACCCAGAGAAGTTGTGGATAGAGCAGGGAGGGCTGAACTAGATGATCTTTAAGGTTCCTTGCAACCCCATTCTATGATTCTGTGATTTTCATTCAGCAACTCGGCAAGATCCTAAACATTATTTTTACTGTTACATTTCATAATAAGCGCATGCTATACTATGAAAGTTTATCTGACTATTTCGTAAGAAGACACTACTAATACTGTGCTTTCATTCATTATCAGTAGATAAATCACTCTACATGACAGCTGCGGCCAATTCAAGAAAATTGTTATTGCTTATGGTCACTGCTGTTAAAATAAGACTGTTTTAAGAAAAATAAAACCACTGTCCGCAATAACAACTTTGCCATCACATACAGACTAGACATCTTTTCCATGCCCAAAGCATGATATAGTAGAGCTCATCTTTTCAGTGACTGAGACTCTCCATCACTGGTAAAAAGCTAGCTAGAGAAAATGAAAATTGGTTGAAAACTGTTAAATGAATGATAACTACAAGCTATTTCAGTATTTTCTTAGAGAGATTTTTGGTCTTATTGTTTATTATTACTTTTTAAGCAGCTTAGCCCCAACAATTTAAGAAAAAGTAGAGTTCTTTTTGTGTGTACTGCACTGGTTATAATTTGTTCCTGTAGTTTCAATTACCTCTGGGAGATATTAACAAATATTGCACTGATGTAAACCATACTTGTGATTCCTCATAATGCAGAGCATCATTTTAGCCACGGAGAATTTCCTGTACCTTCAGCATTGTCTGAGAACGCACCTGAAAATACAATCTAGGTCTTTGTTTATTAGCAGTTTTCTAGGCTTTCACTCTAGAACATTTCCAAAGACAGGATAACGATCATATTCTGCTGTGTGATAAACCTTACCCAGTACAGATAGTACTGAGATCAACAGTCCCCTTCAGTGTACTCTTTTATTGAAAAGTCTAGCACTCAAGAGCAATCCACCCAGTTACATTTACTTTGACAGTTAGCTATTCAAGCAAAGGGAAATATTTAGACTTCAATTATGTGTATTCATCAAAATGTGCATGTTGACTAAGGACAATAGGGCTGATGGGAGTTCAGGGTCTTCTATTTTCTACCCAGCATTTCAAGTTGCATTTTAACCAAATGCTTATTTAATGCTTAACTCTGGAGAGCAAAAATGTAAGGTTTGTGAGATTATCCCTTTATCTCCCTACTACAGCCCTAACAAGGGACAGCATGAGTCAAACGCCCAATCTACACCCAAAGAGGAAAGAAACCCAGAATTAAGAAGTCGTAATTAAAAAGAAGTTTTTGTCTAACAACAAGAGAAAACACTAGCAGCAAGCAGTAGAGTTGACAAACACAGAAACTGTAAGAGTGGCTAAGCTTATTTACCCTGAACTGAGTGTTTTCATGGGAGTGGAGAGACACTATAAACAGCTACAGAAATGACTGAGGCTTTTTATACCTGTTATTGTGAAGCTGAGATAAGAAATAGCCCTTACTTATTCATTTCATGGAAACATGCAAGACTCTCCCAGCTTACAACAGGCCATCTCCTGTTGCTCTGTCTCAACACTTGGCATGAAACTTATTAGTCAGCTAAATTACTCTTCCCCCAACAAAAGATGAAAGAATATAACTTATTTTTTTGTCCTTACTGGCACATATCCAAACACAACTAAAACCCTAGAGAGTCCCTCACACCACTAGAATGAGACACGGGAGGCTATTTCTATGCTTTGCTACAGCAGACACCAGCATCTTTTTGGTCAGACAATGTATTTCCACACTTGGCAGTAAAAATACCAGCATCGATCAAGTATTTAATGAAGAATAGGCAGGCATCTAATATCAGAAACACAGAAGAGTTTAGGGGAACACAGAGAAGGACAGATTGGGATGTCAAAATGAGAAAAATACAAAAACACTCAGTCTATTAATTCAGCTGTTCTTAAGGGGATTTAAGGAAAGGCAGTAATGAAACACGATCCCTTGCCTTAACTTCTAGATATAGAAGGCGCATCTGTAGCGGCAAATTGTTGGGAGTGCATAAAATGGCAAGGGCTGAAAAACCCTGCTCTCAAATAAGGAGCGAGGTACACATGCTAAAACAAAGAAACCTGAGCATCGGACGAGGAGGGCATCGCCGTGAGCAAGCAAAACCTGCTGAACCTCCAAGGCAAATGAAGGGCACGACTTGGACACGAAAGAAGGCAGGGGCTTCATGGTCAGAGCAGTTTTAAGGCAGCGTCCCGCGGGGCGAGGCGACTCAAACGGCTGAAGGACCCAGCCCGGAGCCGCCCGCACAGGGATGCTCCGCTGCCGGAGGGCCCAACATGGGCGCAGCCGCCCCGTTGACGCGGCCTCACGGGCCCCGGCGGCGAGTCAGGCCGCGGGGCGGC